>JAODAL010009566.1:0-109990 GCA_025379985.1 Phyllomedusa bahiana | reverse complement strand
CCCTTTCCCCCTTTATTTAATTGCTCCTCAGTCCCTTCTATATAGATTGTCCTTGCCCCCTTCTTAATGATTGCTTCCCATGATCCCTTCTCATATAGATTGCTCCCTTCTTGCTCCACTTGCTCCCTTCTTATATAGATTGCTCCTCATGCTCGCTTCTCACATAGATTGCTCCCCATGATCCCTTCTCATATAGATTGCTCATCATGCTCCCTTCTTATATAGATTGCTCCTCATGCTCCCTTCTTATATAGATTGCTCCCCATGATCCCTTCTCACATAGATTGCTCCTCATGCTCCCTTCTCATATAGATTGCTCCTCATGCTCCCTTCTCACATAGATTGCTCCTCATGCTCCCTTCTCATATAGATTGCTCCCCATGCTCCCTTCTCATATAGATTGCTCCTCATGCTCCCTTCTCATATAGATTGCTCCTCATGCTCCCTTCTCATATAGATTGCTCCTCATGCTCCCTTCTCATATAGATTGCTCCTCATGCTCCCTTCTTATATAGATTGCTCCTCATGCTCCCTTCTCACATAGATTGCTCCCCATGCTCCCTTCTCACATAGATTGCTCCCCATGCTCCCTTCTCACATAGATTGCTCCCCATGATCCCTTCTCACATAGATTGCTCCTCATGCTCCCTTCTCACATAGATTGCTCCCCATGATCCCTTCTCACATAGATTGCTCCCCATGATCCCTTCTCACATAGATTGCTCCCTATATTCCATTAGATTGGTCTCCATGCTCTCTTCTGACATAGACTTCGTCCTATGCTCCCTTTTCACATTGCACCTGCACAATATCAAATAACATTGTGAAAATGCAAAGATGTATGTGAATATTTAATATATTATTTATTTTCAGTTGCATTACTGCTATTCTAATGCATATGAAATTTGAAGTTCTCACATTGTGATCAAATTGTTAGAACTTATCCACCATGGGCAAGGTGAGCTCAAGGACCCAACTCTACACAATCTCACCTCTCCTGGTGTCTAGGCCTCTAAACTATTCGGGGCAGATAAGTTCCAGTTATATTCTGCTATAATTAATAACAGCCTCAGGATGGAGGGAGGGCAGAGCCAGAATGGAGGCAGCCACCTTTCATACATACAATCCAAAAATGGGTGAGAGCCCTTCCACGTAGGCACCAAGAGAGGTGAGCTGTTTCATATCTGAAATGAAGTCACCTCATTGCTATTGGATGGGCTTACACAATTTGATTAAAATGTTCATATACCTTCTTCTCTTATACAGACTACCTCTCACTCCCCTTCCCTTACATGAACTGTTCCTGCACCTTCCTCTGTCACATAGACTGCTCTTTGTCCCCCTTCTTTTACAATGACTGTTCCTATACCTTCTTCTCTCACATAGACTATTTCTCATCCACCATATCTTACATAGACTGCTCCTATGTCTCCCTCTCTAACATAGACTGCTCCTTATCCCCCTTTCACACAGACTCTCCCTACACCTTCTTATCTTACATAGACTGCTCCTCATCCCCCTTATCTTACATAGACTGCACTGCTCCTCATCCCCCTTATCTTACATAGACTGCTCCTCATCCCCCTTATCTTACATAGACTGCTCCTCATCCCCCTTATCTTACATAGACTGCTCCTCACCCACTTATCTTACATAGACTGCTCCTCATCCCCCTTATCTTACATAGACTGCTCCTCATCCCCCTTATCTTACATAGACTGCTCCTCATCCCCCTTATCTTACATAGACTGCACTGCTCCTCATCCCCCTTATCTTACATAGACTGCACCTCATCCCACTTATCTTACATAGACTACTCCTCATCCCCCTTATCTTACATAGACTGCTCCTCATCCCCCTTATCTTACATAGACTACTCCTCATCCCCCTTATCTTACATAGACTGCTCCTCATCCCCCTTATCTTACATAGACTGCTCCTCATCCCCCTTATCTTACATAGACTGCTCCTCACACCTTTATCTTACATAGACTGCTCCTCACCCCCTTCTCTTACACAGACTGCTGTTATGCCTCCCTCTCTCACATAGACCAATCCTATGCCTTCCTCTCTCATGTAGACTGCTCCACCCTTATCTTACATAGACTGTTCCTCACCCCCTTCTCTTACATAGACTGTTCCTCACCCACTTGTCTTACATAGACTGCTCCTCATCCCCCTTATCTTACATAGACTGCTCCTCATCCCCCTTATCTTACATAGACTGCTCCTCACCCCCTTCTCTTACATAGACTGCTCCTCTTCCCACATCTCTTACATAGACTGCTCCCCATCCCCCTTATCTTACATAGACTGCTCCTCTTCCCCCATCTCTTACATAGACTGATCCTTTGCCTCCGTCTCTCACATAGATTGCTCCTCATGCCCCTCCTCACACTCAGCCTGCTCACTGTGCTCCATTCTTTCACATAGACTGCTCCTCAATTTGTTTGCACACTGGCGACACATAGATCTGCATTGGAGCTGTATACACAAGATGAAGTCATTAAACATGCACATCTTCCTTATTTAAGATGCACTAAGTACACCTCTGCAAGCTTCATCAGGATGGACAACCCATAACTCTAACCTATACATTTGCGCTACCAACCAAAAAGAGTCTTACTGCATGTAAAGGATTAAGCTGGTGAAAGCTTACAATAACTGATGAATTGCTAAAGAGACTTAAGGGGGCGCCGTATCCTGAGCTACTTAAAGGGATTGTCTTGCTACAAAGAATACCTTTCAACATGTTGGGATCACTAAATAAAGATGTTTTCCAAATATATTACGTTGTTCATTTATTGTTAAGGAGCTACAAGTGATTTTATCACCTTCTGTGCTCTCTCTGGTTTCCCAAGTGCCTGACCTGTGTACTTCTCCCCCCCCTGCTGTTTGTTCTATCGGATAGCAGGGAGTGAAGTCCTCACACAGGTCGCGCAGCACAGAACTTCAGGCAGTGAGAGCTTGTTTGTTATCTGATCCTTCAGACAAAAGCCAGTAATTACTGCTGTTTACTTTACCTCAGAAGCTTCCTTGGTCCTGACAGCATGATATTTATCTAATTAGCAGAGGTCTGAATACACGGAGCTCATATGCTAATTACAGACAGCTTGACCAGGAAGTAACAGAGCAAAGCAGCATTATTTCATTCATTCATCCTATGAAACTTTGAGATGAGACAACCCCTTTAAGAGCATGTCCATGTCCCTATATCCTATAGGCTGGTTGTAATTCCCAGCATGTTTCATGCATATTAATCCAGAGAAGACTATTGGGTAACGGAGCCAATTGAATGCTTGATATGTGATGTTAATCCTATTTCATCAACTCATCCAGGATCAGGAACAGCAGCTATGAGCTTGGTCCTATATTATCCAGCTTGACTTTCACCCCTTGATATATAATGAATGACTGGGAATCTATCTTCATTCTCTTTCATGTGTTGTGTGGACATATAGTATAGTCTGCCCATAGCAAGTGAGCTGTGATAAATGCGTGCGCTGGGTGATGGAGCCAGGAGGACTTCACGCCTAATATTCCCTCGGTGATTGAAGTTAATGATCCACAATTAACACATTTGGAATTTACCAAATTGTTGTGATGCATTGTGCCAAAGGATTGATAAGATAGATGGGAGCTCGGCAAAGTCACCGGAGCATTAAAGTATCCATGAACCAGCTAATCAATCCCAGGAAGAATTCATTGTGACGCATCGAGCTATCGACTTCTGGCCGAGAAGATCTATGTGCTGCATTGTTCAGCCTTACTTTGAAAGGTTATTGGAAAAAACAGATGATGATGTACAAGCACCAGTGATGGAGGGAAGCAGGAACATCTAGGGTTTACGCTCAACTTAACTCTTTAGGGTTGGAACCATATGGAAGACAAAGAAAGAACTTTGATACATTGTTCTCCTAAAGAATTACAATGTATCATTCTACAAAGCATAGTTCTGCCTTATACTATATATTAGATAGACTAGAGGTCCTCAAACTTCTGTCCCTCGTGAGCCACACTCAACTTTTAGTAAAGGTCGGAGCCACTTAGAAATTATAAATTTGGGAAATATTGTCAACACAAATTCCAATGTTAAACCCTGAAGGCCGCGGCGATATTTTATCTTCATCATGTTCGTTTTATCCACCTCGGCTTCCAAGAGCCACAACTTTTTAACATTTTTCCATCTAAGTAGTCATATGAGGGCTTGTTTATTGCGGGAAAAGATGTAGAATTTAATGGGGCCCAGGGGCGTAGCTATAGGGGGTGCAGTGGTATCAGTTGGTACTGGGCCCTGCAGCCTGAGGGGGCACCAAAAAGCCCTTCTGCCATGTAAGAAGACACCAGCAGGGGTGCCAATATGGCAGTACGGGCAGTACTCCTGTCAGGGGCCCTAATCAAAAAGGGGGCTCACTGATATGTTAAAAAATAGGAACTAGTAATGGGTGGGAGGGCACGTTTGATTTGGCTGTATGGAGCCCTGAAACGGTTAATAGATGACTGACGGCAGCCCTGGACACCAGTATTGTAAATGGCACATGGTAACTGAGGGGCCCCATTGCACTTTTTGCTCTAGGGCCCAAGAGCTTGAAGTAACATCTCTGATGGGGCCCTTGACCATAGCAAGTGAATGGAATGTGAAAAAACATAATTGCTCCATTTATTTATTTTTTTTACTGCTGTTTTCAGTGTTGGGTATAAATGTTATTATATGTATTCTGCAGGTTGGTACGATTCCGGCGATACCTAAGTTATAGAGTTTTTATTATGTTTTAATAAAACAAAGTGTAAAGCTGTAAAAAAAAAGTGTAAAATAATTAACTCTTATTGGGATTTAAAAGAAATTAAAAACATAAAAAGTGTAGAAAATAAATAAGTAAAATAGATAACAAAATAAAAATAAGTATTTATAAAAAAAAAATAATTGTGCAGACATTACACAACTAAACAAAAAGCAAAACCTATACACACTAGGGGCGACATGTATGATTGGGTTTTTCTCCCTTTTTCTGGGGTAAAATGCACCTAAGTGAGCGGCTACGTTGTCTAATGCGCCTAATGAATGTGTTATGTGCATTGTTCGTAAGACTCGACACTTTCTAATGCGCCCAACATGAGGGGTGTTCTGTGGACGTCGCACCACACTCGTAATATTCGACTCATCTATGAATGTGGTTCAAAACTGGGCGCATTACTGCTCGGACAGGCAGACCTATGTCAATGTGGTCTACCTGAGTCTGAGGAGTTGCAGTGGACATAGATTTGCTTTAAGGGGAAAAATGTCCAATATTTTTCAACTTCCAGCAGTGCAATAATAACAAGGAATCTCTAATAATTATCAAATTGTATAAAATTTAATTATTTAACCCCTTAAGGACCCGGCGGTTTTTTTGGTGACACGTTCGTTTTTCCCTCCTCGTCTTCTGAAAGCCATAACTTTTTATTTTTTCACCTACATAGACATATGAGGGCTTTTATTTTGCGGGACAAGATGTACTTTCTAATGGTGTTATTCACCATACTATAGAATATACTGGGAAATCGCAAAAAAATTCCAAGTGTTACAAATTGTGAAAAAAAAAACGCCATGTTTCTGGGTGTTTTGCTTTTACGGCGTTCAATCTTCGGTCAATACAATGTGTTATCTGTATTCTACAGGTTGTTACGCATCCGTCAATACCAAACATGTAGGGTTTCTATTATGTTTTGGTACCGTAAAAAAATTCCAAACATCTTCTATTTTTTACATTTGCGACACGGCGCCATTTTGTGCGACCAATAACTTTTTTGTACTAACACCTACGGACGTCAGTGAGGCGGCATTTTTTGTGGGCTGAAGTGTACTTTTTATCGCTATCAGTTTGAAATGCAAAAGACTATTTTGATCACTTTTATTCAATTTTATTGAGTGACATAAAATGACCAAAAAACGCAATTTTGTCGTTTGGAATATTTTTTTTTTCTATGGTGTTCATCGTACGGGATAAATTATGTTATATTTTTATAGATCGGACTTTTTTCGGACGCGACGATACTAAATATGTGTAACTTTTTTATTATTTTTTTTTATTTGTAAAATGGCGAAAGGGGAGTGATTTGAACTTTTAATACTTTTTTTTTTTGTACTTTAAAACTTTATTTTTTTTTCACCGTAACATTTAGTCCCCCTCTGGTGCTTGACCATTAGGGGGCGCGATTGTTAATACAGCCTAATGCATTGCATAGGCCAGAGGTTCCCAACCCTATTCCTCAAGGCACACCAACAGGTCATGTTTTCTGGCTTTCCTTAGCATTGCACAGGTGAAGTCATTATTGTCAGTGCATTCTGTGGGAGATCCTGAAAACATGACCTGTTGGTGGGGCGTGAGGACTGGAGTTGGGGAACACTGGCATAGGCAATGCATTAGGGTGTACAAAGATGGCGGTTTCCCCACTTCCTGTCTACGGCCGGAAGTGGGGCAAATCGGGAAATGTAAGTGACGGGAGCCTTCACAGGGCTCCCCACCACCATGCCCGGTCATCGGATCGGCGCAGCATGGCTGCGCTGATGCCGATGACCCTAACAATCGGTGCGCGGCACCGATCGTCATTCAGTCAGATGGCGCGGCCATCTTTGCCGCGGTGTCTGACGGGTTAAACAGCGCCAGTGGGCGGAGCCACCCGTCAGCGCTGTTACTGCTGGGTGTTAGCGGCGATCAGCGGAGCGATCCGCCTGCAAAGCCCCTTAGCGGCCCTCGGACGTACTCATACGTCCAGGGTCGTTAAGGGGTTAAATTCAATTGAAAAATATGATCATATAAATTAATATAAAATATACCAAAAATATAAAAATATCTCCTATAAAATATATTTAAAATTAATAGAATCTAAAACAAATTTTACATTAAAAAAAACGACTGATGATGTTGTTCAGATTTTTCCATTTAAAATTTTTGCTGCATTAAATTTGAAATGTATTTTTGCCCTTTATTCTACATACAGCAAGAGCCGGCACAGCACAGGTATTGCTGGGACCTGTGGTTCTCCAAGCAAGATCAGTCCCATGGTTTCTATCACTGACATGCTATTCTAATGACTTCTCTTATTTCCAGCCTATCTATAGCCTTTATACATGTCTGGGGCATTACTGATGCACCTAAGTTCCGTAATGCACTAAATGACAGGCGAGGGGCGGTGGACTTTAGACTCCATTGATAATCACACAAAAACCACTTTCATACATTCAGGCGCATTATACACTAAAAATAAGACTCAGCTATTCACTTCGACATGCCTTCCTTCATACATGTCGCCCACACGACCGTCACAGGTTACTTAGAGTGAAAAGTGAATGATGTAAAAAAATAAAAATAATTAAAAACGAATGTAGAAAAACTTTTTTTTATGTTCACGTTGCAAATATATTTTTTTATACTATGCCCCCTAAAAACCACAATTTCTCTAAAACAAGTCTTTATACAACAAAACCAAGGCCTTTTCGGGCCTGGAGCTTACGGGGTTAATAAAATGCCCATTTATCAGCTTTTGAAAATAGTTTTCACATAGATTTGTGCAGTCTTTTTTTTTTTTAAACGCCCCTTTTACATATTTGCCAAATAAAAACTCTTGAAGAGGTGCTCCCAAGAAGGCAGCTCCGTGACACAGGTCGGCTCGTAACTAACTATGAGCTGACCGTCTCAGGAACGAGGGCAATACTTCGGCTGTCCTCCTCATTCATCATTATGGGAGTCCAGAAGCTGCTGGGTCTTGTCAGACCGAGATCAGCTCTGCCGTGAGTTCTAGATGTTACATTTCCCCTGTGACTAATATACCAGCCCCAGTTTCAGGAAAAACAGCAAAAAAGAAATAAAAAAAAGTTATGTAAAAATGTCTCCAAACACAAAAGAATCAAGTAATAGTGAAAAAAAAAAAAAGAAATAATGTTACAAGTTACAGAAAAATAGAAGTGGTTAATGGTGATGCAATGTGTCATGGTGCAACATTTAAATGTATGGGGAGTAAGGGGATTTTTTCCCCCACCCTGAGTGTGATTTAGCTTATAAACAGCCCTGAATATTATAATGTATTGTTGCTAAGCAGCTTAGAGAACATCAGGGGCTGAGAACTCTGCACAATTTGCCATCATGATATCTATTCCAAGTGATGCTTTATTTACTATATTTTGAACATTAAAGGACCACATCTGTTTTTTTTCCTCTAGTTCATTAACAATTGCTTCTAGGTGCACAGTACTGCCAGTCATTTCGCTTTCCTGCAGCTGAATACAGGATTTCTCACTGCTGCCACTGGGTCATGTGACCTGCAGCTGAATACAGGATTTCTCACTGCTGCCCCTGGGTCATGTGACCTGCAGCTGAATACAGGATTTCTCACTGCTGCCACTGGGTCATGTGACCTGCAGCTGAATACAGGATTTCTCACTGCTGCCCCTGGGTCATGTGACCTGCAGCTGAATACAGGATTTCTCACTGCTGCCCCTGGGTCATGTGACCTGCAGCTGAATACAGGATTCCTCACTGCTGCCACTGGGTCATGTGACCTCCAGCTGAATACAGGATTTCTTACTGTTGCCACTGGGTCATGTGACCTCCAGCTGAATACAGGATTCCTCACTGCTGCCCCTGGGTCCTGTGACCTGCAGCTGAATACAGGATTTCTTACTGTTGCCACTGGGTCATGTGACCTCCAGCTGAATACAGGATTCCTCACTGCTGCCCCTGGGTCCTGTGACCTGCAGCTGAATACAGGATTTCTTACTGCTGTCACTGGGTTATGTGACCTGCTCTCTGAGCTGCTGAAACATATGGCATGGTTGTTTGACCCGGAAGTGAATCTCTCTGTGCATCCCTATGGAAGGTTTAGAGTCAGTCTCATAGGAATGCACGAAGAGAGAAACGTTCTGTCAGCATCAAAAGCACGGTGTCCATAAACCAACCAGAGTGCAGGTCATGTGACCTAACAGAAACTGTTGCATCAGCCAGAAATCCTGTATTCAGCTGCAGGTAAGTCAAGTTACTGGGATTACAGTGCAGCTAAAAGCTATTTCTAATGAACTAAGGGGAAAAAATCTGGAATGTTCCTTTAAGGAGAAGTAATATTAACATTCCTGATAGAAGCTGTGGTGCTGATTATATTCCTTGTGGGGTTTTTTTGTATTTTTTCCAAAGCACACATTTTTCAGTGGACGCCCTCTGCATAAGAAGGCTTCAATCAAGGCGTCATTATAATGTGGTTGTGGCTTAAGGAAAATAGATAGAATTTGACAACATTTTTATAAATCCCATTTTAAGTTCCATTCAAACATCAAACATAGGAAAATGGTCGTATTTATAGGAAGTGTTCACGTGAGAAACCTTATAGCGAAGCGATACACAAGGACTTGCTATTACTGAAGACTCCGGGGGCTCAGCGGGAGCCGGTGCTGATCGAGGAAACAGCATCAATTTACAGTGCATCATCTCCTATAACCAGAACTGTTTACATAACAAGTAATTAGTATTCCTGCGCCTCCCACTGTAATTAGAGAGCTCAGTTTCCCAGGGTATTAACTCCTTCCTGCCACAGCGATTTTTGTTCATCTCCCCCTCATTTTGTTTTCTCCCCAACCTTCCAAGAGCCATAACATTCCGTGATTTTTCTGTTTACTTCACATGACTTATTATGGGAAAAAATCACCAGAAAAAAAGAATAAAAAATGCAGTTTTTGAGGCTTTTTTGGCCAAATATATATAGAGAGAGAGAATTGCCCATTCTAACACCTGGAGACGGTTATTTGAGAACCTTCCATTGTAGATTTTGCTTTATGTTTGGGATCATTGTCTTGTTGGAAGATAAATCTCCGTCCCAGTCTCAGGTCTTTTGCAGACTCCAGCAGGTTTTCTTCCAGAAAGGTCCTGTATTTGGCTTCATCCATCTTCCCCATCAACTGTAACCATTTCCTCTGTCCCTGCTGAAGAAAAGCCCAAACCATCATGCTGCCCCCCCCCCCATGTGTGACAGTGGGGATGGTGTGTTCCTTGGTCTTCATGATGCTGCCCCCACCATGTGTGACACTGGGGATGGTGTGTTCAGAGGCCAAAAAGTTGGATTTTGGTTTCATCTGAGCAGAGCCCCTTCTTCCACATGTTTGGCGTCTCCCAGGCGACCCCTTCTTCCACATGTTTGGCGTCTCCCAGGCGGCCCCTTCTTCCACATGTTTGGTGTCTCCCAGGCAGCCCCTTCTTCCATGTTTGGTGTCTCCCAGGCGGCCCCTTCTGCCACATGTTTGCCGTCTCCCAGGCGGCTTCTTCTTCCACATGTTTGGTGTCCCCCAGGCGGCCCCTTCTTCCACATGTTTGGCGTCTCCCAGGCGGCCCCTTCTTCCACATGATTGGGGTCTCCCAGGCGGCCCCCTTTTTTCCACATGTTTGGGTGTCTCCCAGGCGGCCCCTTCTTCCACTGGTTTGGCGTCTCCCAGGTGGCCCCTTCTTCCACTGGTTTGGTGTCTCCCAGGCGGCACCTTCTTCCACATGTTTGGTGTCTCCCAGGCGGCCCCTTCTTCCACATGTTTGGTGTCTCCCAGGCGGCCCCTTCTTCCACATGTTTGGTGTCTCCCAGGTGGCTTTTTCTGGATCTCCTTGAGAAATGGCTTCTTCTTGCCTCTTCCATAAAGGGCAGATTTGTGCAGTGACTGATTGTTGTCCTATGGACTTCCCACCTCAGCTGTAGTCTCTGCAGTCCCATCCAAGGATCATGGGCCTCTTGGCTGCATCTCTGATCAGTCTTCTCCTTGTTTGAGATGAAAGTTTAGAGGGACGGCCGGGTCTCAGTAGATTTGCAGTGGTCTGATACTCCTTCCATTTCAATATGATCGCTTGCACAGGGCTCCTTGGGATGTTTAAAGTTTGAGAAATCTTTTTACTTCCAAATCTGGCTTTAAACTTCTCCACAACAGTATCACGGACCTGCCTGGTGGTTTCCTTGGTCTTCATGATGCGTCTCTGCGCTTTAAACAAACCCTAGAGACTATCACAGAGCAGGTGCATTTATATGGAGACTTGATTACACACAGGTGGATTATATTTATCATCATCAGTCATTTAGGACAACATTGGATCATTCAGAGATCGTCACTGAACTTCTGGAGTTAGTTTGCCGCACGGAAAGTAAAGGGGCCGAATAATATTGCACGCCCCACTTTTCAGTTTTTTATCTTTTACAAAAGTTTAAAATATCCAATACATTTCGTTCCACTTCACAATTGTGTCCCACTTGTTGTTGATTCTTCACAAAAAAATTAAAATTTGATATCTTTATGTTTGAAGCCTGAAATGTGGCAAAAGGTTGAAAAGTTCAAGGGGGCCGAATACTTTCGCAAGGCACTGTTTATATGAGCATGTGAAATACTAGTTGAAAACATGCCGGATGATGCGCCTTTCAACAGCAGAATCTGACGAGTAAATTTTACTCATTGCATGAACGTCCCCTTGCTAATGAAAAATAGTTGGGGGTCAATTTTCAACTGAGTCACATGAATGTGTATAAAATGAGTGTGCTAGAGAGGCAGAGTCTCTCAGAAGCAAAGATAAATGATACAATGTGGGCCAGGATGATGGGTAGGCGAAGTTAGGAGACCATCTTGGGTGCCACTTTATCCCAGGTAGAAAAAGGGGTGCAAAGAGGCATGGAATGGGCTGAATTTTCCATTGGGGGGGGGGCGCTTTATGCCTTATTTGCCTAGGGCACCATACTACCTTGGCCCAGTCCTGAGTATAACATAATACTTAATATAAAAGGAGTGGAGATAAACTCCTACTACTGGCTAAAAAATTCAGGGCACCAGTAGAAGTATGAAGCTTAGTAAGACAAACACTATATAAGCTCAATGGCGTTCATAGTAAATTCATGTCCAACACACCCAAAGGGATCACAACCCAATCACAGGCCGACTGGAATCACGCTCCAAGTAACTCGACTCGATATATACTTAATTTTCGTGTGAAGGAGTTTAGCCTCACCCAACTTAACATGGCTAGAACTCCTCCTGACTCAGTCAATGCCCATGTGCCAGCTCTAGCATATGGTCAGGAGTCGAGTATATACTATTAAGTATATATACTTAATATTCGTGTGAAGGAGTTCAGTCGAGTTACTTGGATGCACAGTTGAAACCAGAAGTCTCCATCCCCTCTATATAAAGCCCCATCTGCAGGTTTTTCCCTCCCCTCTATATAAAGCCCCATCTGCAGGTTTTTCCCTCCCCTCTATATAAAACCCCATCTGCAGAAACCTGAGGTTTTATTTTAGGTCAATTAGGAACCAAAATTATTTCTATTTGCCAAATGCAGAATAATGAGAGAATTTTTAAGGAATTTTTTATTACTTTCTGCAAAGTCAAAAGTTTCCATACAGTCGGATTACTCTGCCTTTACACAATTTGGGACCGCCCATATGATGAGGTCAGGTCTTTGAAAGCTTCTGATAGGTTTATTGGCAACAGCTGAGTTAGAGACACACCTGTGGATGTATTTTAAGGCACACCATAAACACACTGCTTTTGTGTGTAACATCATGGGAAAGTCTAAAGAAATCATGAAGATATCAGGAAGAGAATTGTGGACTTGCACAATCCTTGGGTGCAATTTCCAGACACCTGAAGGTGCCTCGTTATCATACCGCTCAGGAAGGAGACGGGTTCTGTGTCTCAGAGATGAACGTGCTTTGGTCCAACATGTGCATATCAACCCAAGAACAAAAGCTTAAGACCTTGTGAAGATGCTGGTGAAAGCTGGTAAGATTGTGTCATTATCCACAGTGAAATGGGCACTGTATCAATGTGGACTGAAAGGCCGCTCTGCCAGGAAGAAGCCATTACTCCAAAAGAAACATAGAAAAGCCAGATTAATGTTTGCAAATGCACATTTCTGGAGACATGTCCTGTGGTCTAACGAAACTAAAATTGAACTGTTTGGCCATAATGTCCATCGTTATGTTTGGAGAAAAAAGGGAGAATCTTGGAGGCCTAAGTACATCATCCCAACTGTGAAACATGGGGGTGGCAGCACCATGTTGTGGGGTTGTTTTGCTGCAGGAGGGACTGGTACACTTCACAAAATAGATGGCATCATGAGGAGAGAAGATTATGTGGCAATACTGAAGCAACATCTCAAGACATCAGCCAGGAAGTTAAATCTTGGCAAAAAGGCCCCTTTTTTTGGGGGCCCCCCCCTTTTTAAAAGGGGTTTTTTAAAAAATTTTTAAAAAAAACCCCCCCCTTTTTTAAAAAAAACCCCCCCTTTTTTGGGGGGGTTTTAAAAAAGGGGCCCCGGGGGGGGTTTTTTTCCCCCAAAACCCCAAAAAGTTTTTCCCCCCCCCCCCCGGGGCCCCTTTTTCCCCCCCCCCCCCAAAAAAAAAAACCCCCCAAAAATTAAACCCCCCCCCCGGGGGCCCAAATTTTTTTAAAAAGGGAAAGGGAAAAAAGGCCGGGGGGGGGCCCCCCAAAAATTTTTTCCCCCAAAAAACCCCCAAAAAAAATTTTTTTCCTTTTTTTTTTTTTTTTTTTTTTAAAAAAAAAAAAAAAGGGGGGGGGAAAAAAAAAAGGGGGGGCCCGGCCCCCTTCCCCCCCCGGGCCCCAAAACCCCCAAAAAAAGGGGGGCCCCCCCCCCCCTTTTTTTTCCCCGGCCCCCCTTTCCCCAAAATTCCCCCCCCTTTTTTGGGGGCCCCGGGGCCCCCCCCCCTTTTGGGGGGTCTTCCTTTTAAAAAGGGAAAAAAATTTAAAAGGGCCAAAGGGCCCCCTTTTTTTTTTTTCCCCCCTTTTTCCCCCTTTTTTTTCCCGGGGGAAAACCCCCCTTTTAAAACCTTGGGGAAAAAAAATTTGGCCCCCCAAAAAAGGGGGCCCCCCTTTAAAAAAAAGGGGAAAATTCCCCCCCCGGGGGGAAAAATTTTAAAAAATTTTTTCCCTTTTTTTTCCCCCCTTTTAATTTTAAAAAAAAGGGGGGCCCCCCCCAAAAAATTTTTTTTTTCCCCTTGGGGAAAAAAACCGGGGTTTTTAATTTTTTTTTTGGGTTTTTTCCCCCGGTTTTTTCCCCCCCCTTCCCCCCCCTTTTTTTCCCCCCCCCTTTTTTTTTTTCCCCCCCCCCCAAAAAACCCTTTCCCCCCTTTTTTTAAACCCCCCCCTTTCTTTTTTTAACCCAAAAAAAAAAAAAACCCCCCCCTTTTTGGTAAAAGGAAAAAAAAAAAAAAAAAAAAAAAAAAATTTTTTAAAAAAAAAAAAAAAATTTTTTTTTGGGGGGGAAAACCAAAACCCAAAAGGGGAAAACCCTTTTTTAAAAAGTTTTTTTTGGAAAAAAAGGGGGGAAAAATTAAAAGGGTTTTTAAAAATTTTCCCCAAACAAAAAAAAAAACCCCCCTTTTAAAACCCCCCTTTTAAAAAAAAAAGGCAAAAACCCAAGGGCAAAATTTTTAAAAAATTTTTTTTAAAACCTTTTTAAAAAGGGTTTTTTAAAAAAAAATTTTTTTAAAATTTTTAAATTTTTTTTTTTTTTCCCCCCTTTTTTTAAAAAAAATTTAAAATTGAAACGGGAAAAAAAAAAAAGGGGAATGCAAATTTTTTAATTCACTAAAAAAAGAGAAAAAGGGAAGGGAACATTAGGTATTTTTTAATTTCATTTGAAAAAAAAATTATTAATTTAGAAATTGATGGCAGCAAAAAACATCTCAAAAAGTTGGGGGCAGGGCCCGGGGGAACATTTGTACATTGCCTCTTCTTTAAAGGGGTTGTCTCACTACAGGGATTGCTGCTTTTTATGTTAACGATCTTGCAAAAACAAGTCACTTTGCAATATATGTCCATTAACAGTGTCCTACCTATTCCTAGATATCCCCTCTTGTATGGGCTGCATCAGCTCCTCAAGTCGCTATAGCTACAGACCCATTCAATCACTCCTGATAGGCTGCCAGTGCTGGTCGCTATAGCTACAGACCTGTTCAATCTCTCCTGATAGGCCTGCCGTGGCTGTTGCAAAATACTACAGACCTTTTTCTTTTTTCTCCTAATAGGCTGCCATTACAGTTGCTATACTACAGACCTGTTCTATCTCTCGTAAGGCTGCCGCCCTGGTTGCTATAGCTACAGACCAGGCTTCTACTGCAGCCTAGTGGAAGCCAGTAAACACACCCGGAAATTTTCAAAATGAAACCAAGAAAACAGGACTGAGGTGAGATGAATCAATGTAGTGAGACAACCCCTTTAAATGGTCTGTAAACGTCTTGGAAGTAAGGACACCAGTTGTTGGAGGTTTGGGAGAGGAACGTTGTCCCATTCTTGTTTGCTCAACAGTCCTGGATCTTCTTAACCAGATTTTTTCGTTTCCTTATTGTTCTCTATTGGTGAAAGGTCTGGAGTGCAAGTAGCCAGTTCATCCCCTGGACTCTTCTTCTGAGAAGCCATACTATTGTGATGGATGCAGTATATAGTTTAGCTAAAATATTGAAGGCCTTCCCTGAAAGAACAATTATCTGGATGGGGGTAGATGTTGTTCTAAAACCTCTATATAAATACTGCTCAGAATTGATAGTGCCCTACAAGATGTGTAAACTGTCCAAGCCATAGGCACTGATGCCACACCATACCATCGAATCAGGAATATGTGTGTAACAAGCTAATGGTCCCCTTTTCGCAGAACATGGTGTCTGAGGTTTCGATAAATTTTGATTAATCTGACCACCAAACACTTTTACATTTTGCCTCAGTCCATTTTAATGAGCTTTGGCCCAGAGAAGACAGCAGCAATTCTGGATTGTGTTGATCTATGGCTCTTTATTTGCATGTCAGAGCCTTAACATGTATTAGTGAATTGCATGGTAAAACTGTGTTCACAATGATTTCTGAAAGTGTTCCTGACTCCATACAGTAATTCTCATGACCTATCCATGTCTTTTTTAATACAGTGCCACATAATCACCCGTATATTATGAGCATACAAAAATGTCCATCGGCTTTGTCCCTTGTGCACATTCTCTGAATCTTTATGATGTATGTATTTTATGATATCAAGTCTCGGTACCTTTACGGGGACTGATGATTGTGTGTACGTATGGCCATTCTGGTACCAGCAACTGCGTTCGTTATTAACTACCAATTTTTAGGTAACCAATTTAGTTTTTTTACAGATTGGTTGACCTCTGACCACCTTTGCTTCTAATAGACTCTGCCTCTCTAACATACACATTTTATACACATATAATTTCTATTACCCAAATTACTTCCTTTACATTTACTTGGGGAGCATCTGCAGGGTAATCAAACTCTCCGCGCCTGTTCTACCTGATGACAGCTGTTCACATTGCCTGAACGCGGTCAAAGTAAGAAAGTGGCTGCGCCGCGGCGGCACCGGGCGATTCGCTTACTCTGCCATTACTGTTCCTTATTATCTCAATGACTCCCAGGAGTCATCCAGCAACGGAAGGGAATAGCCCATAGCACACTTCTCTAATATGGACGGTTTGCCAGAGGTGAATATTTGCATTTAGCTTTATGTGATCAAAAATATTGTAGGACCGAAACAAATTTTCCAGGGAAAATTGATTCAGATCTTAACAAGACTCATGAGATGTATGAAATATCAGCACGGAGCGAGATGGGCAGTTACTCAGTGTTACAGCTGTGGCTTTAGGGTTGTCTTCCCTTTAGATGTACCATATCCTGACTATGGATATATTACATAAGTGTCCAATTTTGGTATTTCTGACCAATTGCACCCCAAAGATTCTGAGACCAGGGCACCAATTACTGATTTAGTAGTTTATAAGTAATATATAGCTTACAATACAATATACTATTATCCAAAGATGCAAGTCTCCACATCACAAGGGAAATGTTATCTATTCATTTGAATAAAAAAATATTTTTGGCCACCCCCTTCCCTGAATGTATTTAGATTTCAGCAAGGACCCTGTCACCTACAAAGCTCCGGCAATCTGGCACCTGCTAATACTCTCACTCACTTCTGTATACTGTGCCATTTCCTCTGCTAAAAACATACAGTATCTCACAAAAGTAAGTACATCCCTCCCACATTTTTGTAAATATTGTATTATATCTTTTCAAGGGACAACACTGAAGATCTGACACTCTGATACAATGTAAAGAAGTCAGTTTACAGCTTGTATAACGGTGTGAATTTGGTGTCCTCAAAATAACCCAACACACCCATCGATGTCTAAACCACTGGCAACAAAAGTGAGGACACCCCTGACAACAAAAGTGAGGACACCTCTAAGTGAAAATGGACAAATTATGCTTAAAGTGTCAATATTTTGTGTTGCCCCCATTATTTTCCAGCTCTGCCTTAACTCTCTTGGGCCTGGAGGTCACTAGAGCTTCACAGGTTGCAGTCACTGGAAACCTCTTCCTTCCTCCATGACGACATCACGGAGCTGGTGGATGTTAGAGACCTTGCGCTCCTCCACCTTCCATTTGAGGATGCCCCACAGATGCTCAATAGGGTTTAGGTCTGGAGACATGCTTGGCCAGTCCAGCACCTTAACCCTCATTTTCTTTAGCAAGGCAGTGGTGGTGTTGGAGGTGTGTGAGGTCGTTATCATGTTGGATACTGCCCTGTGGGACAGAAGGGAGGGGATCATGCTCTGCTTCAGGATGTCACAGGACATTTTGGCATTCATGATTCCCTCAATGAACTGTAGCTCCCCACAGCTGGCAGCACTCATATAGCCCAAACCATGACACTCCCACCACCATGTTTGACAGTAGGCAGACACACTTGTCTTTGTACTCCTCACCTGGTTGCTGCCACACACTCTTGACAACATCTGAAACAAATACGTTTATCTTGTTCTTATCAGAGCACAGGACATGGCTCCTGTGATCCACTTCCTTAGTCTGTTTGTCTTCAGCAAACTGTTTATGGGCTTTCATGTGCATCATGAGGTTTCTTTTTGGGACAACAGCCATGCAGACCAAAAAATGGAGTATAGTCTGAACACTGTCAGGATGACCCACCACCCCTGTAATCTCTGCAGCAATACTGGCCTCACTCATCTCTGGATATGACGCTGAACATGTGCACTCTAAACTCCTTTGGTTGACCATGGCGAAGTCTGTTCTAAGTGGAACTGGTCTTGTTAAACTGTTGTATGGTCTTGCAGCTCAGTGTCAGGGTGTTGGCTTCTTCTTATAGCCTCGGCCATCTTTATATAGAGCAACAATTCTTTTTTTCAGATTCTCAGACAGTTCTTTGCCATGAGGAGCCATGCTGAACTTCCCATTGCACAATTACGTGCTGAAGTACGCCACCCTAAATATGCTGTGTAAACATACCCTAAGAGACTGGGTTAATACTGTTAACTTCTCTATCCATTTTTTAAAATACATTTATGCCCACAGAGGCCACTCTGATAAGTTAGCCAGATCTGACAACCAGTGTCTAGGGTGCCTGGGGGCCACCAGTGGAGATGATTCTTGGGGCCACCAGTGGAGTTGATTCTTGGGGCCCACCAGTAGAGTTGATTCTTAGGGCCACCAGTAGAGTTGATTCTTAGGGCCACTAGTAGAGTTGATTCTTAGGGCCACTAGTAGAGTTGATTCTTAGGGCCACCAGTAGAGTTGATTCTTAGGGCCACCAGTAGAGTTGATTCTTAGGGCCCAACGGTGGAGATGATTCATGGTGCTCACCAGTAAAGTTGAGTCTTGAAGCCCACCAGTGGACTTGAATCTTAAGGCCCACACTACAGCTTATTTACATGATTGCACATACCACACACGCCGCTTGCATCTTTCTCTGCTTTTCTCTCTGAAAAACAGCCCCATGCCTACTATTCCCCATGGTCAAACAGGGATTTCCTCTGCTCCCCTGTGGGCTAGTCCAAGCCTGTTGGCAGCATTGGCTAGATTTCCACTCACACATGGGGTAAGGGGGAGGGGGGGTTACCCCGAAACTTGTTTCACTATGTTTCATTGCCTTGTACATACACCAATCCATCACTGTTACTCTGATGCACCCCAACATTTTAAGGGTTGTGAACCACATATAATTAAGGTTTTTTGCCCATGGCCTTATGTTAAATGTCTTGCGACTATAACCCAACAGCCTGGACCTTGGGCGTAGTTTCTGAGTTGTCGTTCCGATCCCCGACACAGACAGAGCTACACAGTTCTGGTTTCACAGTTTCCTTGGACTTTTATTGAGGTTTTTGGATGCCATGTCCATCATAGAACGTAGCGGCTTCCATTACTTGTTTATTTTTTTTCACAGTCCTAATCTATTGGTATTCTGCATGTTGTTCTTATATAGGCAGTCCCCGACTTACATCATTCCGACTTACATCTGTTCGCTAGTTGCAAACGAAAACTTATGGGGCTTGCTGGCACTTGTAGTTCCATGTTCCACAGCAAATAGTTGCTGTGGAATAACAAGTTCCAGCACACCACAGCAGCACATGAGGTGGAAATGAGGTGACATTTTTTTTTTTTAAACAGGGGCACAGAGAGCAAAACACATGTAAAAACCCTTAACTGCACTATCCAAAACTAAGAAAAAAACCTTTTGTGCTGGAGTTACATTTAATACATATACCTGTTCCGACTTAAAGGGGTTTTGCCACGATGTAATGTTGACGTGGGATCCTCCAAAATGGGTATTTAATCACTTTTCTAAGTAAATGTGATTACAAAAAGTGAAGACTGTGAGAGCTACTGCATTGCTCAGTCCCCCTTAGTTTCCTGAAAGTTTACATTAGACATGACCAGGACACCGACAGGAGCTGATCTGGCCACGCTTTCGTGTTTGAACTTCTTATCTGATGACAGGGAACATGAACGAGCTTGCAAGGGACTGTGGAGAAAGTGCAGTGTATGAGGTTGTCTGCTGTATTCAGAATTCACTGGTTGTAATGTAATTATTTGAGTAAACATTGCAGACGCTCCTTTCTTCCTCGCTCTCTTCTCACCCCCCTCCCTCTCACCCCTGCAGCCATTCATGACTCAGCATGCTTTGTTTATATTCTCTCCTGAGCAGATAAGAGGTAAGGAACTCACTTCATGGCAAAACCCCTTTAAGAACAAACCTACAGTCCCTATCCCGTACGTAACCCGGGGACTGCCTGTATCTCCTATTGACTTGCACCCTGGAATTACACCTGTATTATGGATATTGATGTACTTCCTGGAATTGTCTATTATTTCCAATACATGTTTTACCTTTTGGTAAAAAAATTAAAATAAATACTGCTGCAATAAAAACCACAATGTGCACCCGGCCTTACACTTGGGTTTTGGCAGTGCTCCCTTTCTTGGTGGTTGCATTTGTTTTAGTGCACAAGTTGTATGTACTTTACATTCCCAGATGGGGCCATGTAATAGGTCTGTGCTGGATATTCAGTAATATCGTCCTTAGACGTCTTCCTGAGTAGGTGCTGTTCACTAGTCTGGCAGGCAGATGGCGGTAGCAGCATGGCCCTTCATCGGCACGAGCAGCACAAGGCGCTGGTTACGTGCCTTCCCTAATGACCCAAATGTGTATCTACTCATTACACAGTTTAGTATTATTGAGCCTGACCTGACATTTGCATTAAAGAACAATCGCACTGAGGGCGAAAAAAAAGAGATTGGTGTATTTACTACGTAGGATATAGATTAAAGAGTTCTAGACAAACTGGGGAAGAGTCTCTAAGCAAAATGTTAAATCGAAATATGAACAGACTGGAAGTGCCAACTATCGTTCTAGGTTTGGGTTTCCTGCTCAGTAGGAGAGTCTGGGCACATGGGGCGACATGTATGAATTCGAATGCGTACTTTTTTTTTTAACTTGGCGCCGACACCACAGTTCTAAATAGATGTAGAATACGACAGATTTTTGGCGCATTACATAGAGCTTAATGCGCCAAACTTTGTATGGGCATAGAGTGTAATGCGCCAAACTTGGCGCACTAAGCTCTATGTAATGCGCCAAAAATCTGTCGTATATCTACATCTATTTAGAACTGTGGTGTCGGCACTAAGTTAAAAAAAAGTACACATTCGAATTCATACATGTCGCCCTCTTAATGTATCAATGCTCGGAATATGAGATTCTGAGAGTGTAGAATATGACAGATGTTTGGCGCATTACATAGAGCTTAGTGCGCCAAGTTTGGTGCATTACACTCTATGCCCATACAAAGTTTGGCACGTTAAGCTCTATGTAATGCGCCAAAAATCTTCATACGGTCGTATTCTACACTCTTCTATATCTATTTAGAACTGTGGTGTCGGCGCCAAGTAAAAAAAAAGTACGCATTCGAATTCATACATGTCGCCTATGGTGTTACTGCATTAACATAGGTCTTGTATTGTAGACTTACAGGCTCCCTGTGCGCCACCACCCGAAAGGAGAAGGACGTGTTCCTGGCCCCCTCCGTCCTGTCCTGCAGCTGTCCAGCCTTCGACGTGGTCTTCAGTAGCTGCACAGCCATAAGGCTCAACCTCAGGATAGCATTGTCGGCTGGCACACAATAGGCGCTATTGGACTTGAAAGTATTATTATTATTTATTTTAAAGCGCCATTGATTCCAGGGCGCTGTACATTCGAGGGGGTTACATACATTACATACGTGAAACGAGTACAGTGCTAATGACAATTGGCACGACAGAGGGAGAGAGGACCCTACCCGCGAGGGCTTACAATCTACAAGAGGGGGAAAAGAGACAGGGGTGAGGGGCAGACATGTCTGTGGGGAAGTAATGACAAGGTTAGTGAAGGTTATAGGCAAGCCTGAAGAAATGGGTTTTCAGGTTGCTTTTGAAGCTGGACATTACATAGAAGATAAGTCCATGGAGTCCAACTACAACCCTACAGTGTTGATCCAGAAAGCAACAACCCCCCCCCTCATGAGGGGGAGGCCAATTATTCCACAAAAGAAGAAAATTTCCCTTCCAGCTCTAATCTGCATCAAAAACTGCAATATATTGGCCGCTTTAAGTAAATCTATATTGAACATATCCTGGGATTCCAGCCCGCAAATGCAATATCACCAAAATTAGGGTAAAAAACGCATATGTTTTGCAAAGAATTTTATATGTGAACCTGCTATATTGAAACATAAAGGTTTCACATCGTAGTAGTTAAGCAAAGTTTTTATAACAGAGAGCCCAAACGTACACAAATATAGCCGACCCTAATCCAATCCCTTGGACGAAACCTCTGACTCCTGCGGCGGGAAAGGCAAACCACGTCATGATGCTCGGGAGAAATCTATTCCAGCAGTAAGTAGTCCTCCTTATGGATCTCCGATATCTGGTCACTACAGAATAACCCCTGAACTTTACTCGAACTCTATAATGTCACCGTTCTTACAGTAAAGACTCCATCACAACATCTCGTGGCCCTGAACTTCATAGTGTTACCACTCTTACAGTAAAGAATCCACCATCACAACCGCTTGTGGCCCTGCGCTCCATAGTGTCACCGCTCTTACAGTAAAGAATCTACCATCACAAACTCTAGTGGCCCCCGAGCTCCTTAATGTCACTGCTCTTGCAGTAAAGACTCCACCATCACAACATCTTGTGGGCCTGCGCTCCATAGTGTCGCCACTCTTACAGTAAGAATCCACCATCACATCCATAGTGTCACCGCTCTTACAGTAAAGACTCCACCATCACAGCATCTCGTGGCCCTGAGCTCCATGGTGTTACCACTATTACAGTAAGAATCCACCTTCACAACCTCTTGTGGCCTTGAGCCCCATAATATCACTGCTCTTACAGTAATGATTCCACCATCACAAGATCTCGTTGGGCCTGCATTCCATAGTGTTACCACAACCAATCTGCTCCAGTGGAGACCCTACCTAAAGAATCCACCATCACCACCTCTTTTGGCTCTGAGCTCATAGTGTCACCACTCTGACAGTAAAAAATTCCAACATCAAAAACCTCGTGTGACCCAAAAACTCTATAGTGTCACTGCTCTGACAGTAAAGAATCCACTATCACAACCTCTAATGGCCCTAAGCTCCATATGGTCACCGCTCTTGCATTATGGAATCCACCATCACAAACGCTTGTGCTACTGCGCTCCATGATGGCACTGCTCTTACAGTAAAGAATCCTTGTGTGTGATAATACTGACATCTTGTGGGGGCATCTCTACATGATGGATTTTAATGTGGAATTCGACATGGATTGCTTGATTTTCTATGTGTTCATAAAAATCGCCCCTAAGCCATCTATTCCCAAGATAAATAGCCCCAAATTTGATAACCTGTTTTGGTTCTTTAACCTACAAACTGGTTGTCTCCTCTGCACCCGCTCCAGCTCAGCTTTGTCCTTAAACACAGGTGCCCAATACTGTGCCCAAAATTCCATGTGTGGTCTCACCAGGGATTTGTATAAAGACAAATCTCTATTCCTGTATAGCATCAGCCGGCCCTTGTTTTCCAACTTAAAGGGGTTTTCTCATGACAAAGATTACTTTTCAACATGAAGGAAAAGATCATTGAGGACTTTTTTCTAAAGGCAGTGGTCTATTGATTTTACTTGAGATGAAAGAGAAGAGAAATTCTCTCTGTTCTGAGTGCACACAGGTTTCTAAGTTTACCTGACCATAACCCCTATCTGATTGGAGCAGAGAGCAAGGAGCGATGTCACCATGGCCCGACAGAGCTCACTCCCTCACCCTGGAGCAAACTAATGATCTTTAACAAGTTTGGCTTCTGTTTACAGATAATCCTTTATTTTTAGTCCTCACAGCACCTGTACCTCTTGTTTACTGAAGATTAGCTCCCCTGCACTTGTCAGTAGTGTAACGGCTCAGCTAGTCATAGAGAAGCTAAATATGCTAATCACTGCTACAGAACCACCCACAGTCCTAGGTTAGAGTTTAAAACCGCTTGCGACTCCGTGAAAAACCACTTTAAACATTCTTAGAATTCAGACAAGCAGCCCATTTCAGCAGGGTTGGTCTACCTTTCCTGATGGAAGATGTTGGGGGACCGATGTGGTCTGTTTGCTGTTATCATGCCTGATCCTTTGCTCCTTGAAGAAAAGAAATATCTGGCAGCAGCTTATTCTCCTTTTACCATTGTAATAAACACACAGACTTGGTGAAACCAAATAGCTGTTGGCCCAGTGGTTATTGGGTAGGGCAAGAATGGACAAGGTCCGGATACAAAGACCAGCTCTCCACTTTCCATGGTGGACCTAGTCTGTGCTTGGCAGAGGTGGCGGCGCCACCACTGGGAGCAGGCATCATCTTGGATTTAGAGCTCCAGCACGCTCCTCCACACCAGTCTGTTCAGCAACATAAAGGCGTTGGCACAACTCCGACAGCCCTATCTTAGCACTCTAGCCTCTTCTCAAGACGCTTTGACAGCAACCATAATGCGGACGTGACCCTCGGTGGAAAATGACCTTGACACTGTATGGAAGGAGCACAAATATGGCACCCACTCCTTCCTCCTAACACTGGGGAGGGCCCCTTTTCTTGAAGGAATCAGTCCAATAATTCCAACAGCTTCATGTAAACATTATGGAGCGAGAGGGAATTTAGAAGGCCGAGTGTTAGGGTATGTTCACACAGCTTATTTTGGCGCGCATTTCGCCAAGTACGGTGCATTATACGCGGCGAAATGTGTGCTGCAGTTACAGTAACGAGAGCAATGGATTACGCGTCGTCCCCCCGCGCGTACAATACGATCGTATTGTACACGCGGGGAGATAAGTGACATGTCAATTGTTCGCGCCGCAATTATGCCGTGTGAACATACCTTTAAACTTTAAAGGAGTTGTCTCATTACGAGCTTTCAGCCTGTCAGTGTCCCTGGTAAGTTGAACTGGGGGGGCGTGCTTCTTGGTTGTCTGTTTTGCTCCCCCTCCCCCCCCCCCACACACACGGCGCTACGAACTTCTTACAGGGGGTGGGGGGGAGGGGTTTTCCTCAAGTTCCACCCGGTGGCCTCCCCCCGTCTGTTGCAGGAGGGGCGACTATAGGTAAAGAAGGGGAAGTGTTTTGTAAAAGAGCAAGGGATGCAATGCCCATACCCCGCTTTGCTTTCAAATCTCCCCATTCCCCAACAACAAGGCAGGTTAAATACTCAAATGTTCACAAATAAGGAGAAAAAAAAAGATTCACATGCCTGACTGTAATATTAGTATAGTCACATTCCAAAGAATTATGATAATATAACAGAAGGTCATGCTGTCACTCTATCTGTGTGGGAACGGGAGGAAGCAGGCACACACGGGTTAAACCAGGACACAGACGCCAGAATCCCCCTCCCCCCTCCACCCAAAGCTTTCTTGGGGGGGGGGCTCTCTGCTCAACCTTCTTCAAATGATGAGTCATTCAGACCTGACACCAGTAAATAAGATAAAGGGGTCCTCTGCTATAGAAATTTGAGGAGCTAAAGGTGAAATATTTAAAAGGGCTAGCTAAAAATCATGGGACATTTGTAATGAATAAAAATTTTGAAAAAGCTGTTTTTTTTTAAAGATTTTTAAAATTAAAAACCCAATCATTGTAGCGAGACAACCCCTTTAAGTTTGGAGTGAGCTGGACTTATCTTTACATAGCATGAAGGACAATATGTATCTGGTGACGTGGAACCTGGTAAATGTCCCTTCTATCATTACCAACTGCTGACACAAGGAACTAGAAAATATTGTCCCTACGGCCGCCCCAGGTTACAAACGGGGGGCAGGGGCTGAGGGTTTTTTCTTTAAAAGGGGTTTTCTCAACACTAGGATTTCTGCTTTTTTTGTTAAAGTTCTTGCAAAAACAAGTCACTTTGCAGTTGGGGGTCCATTAACAGGTCCTACTATTCCAGATATCCCCTCTTCTATGGGCGATCAGTCCTAGGCCTTGTACGACCTGTTTGATTCTCCTATAGGCTCCCCAAAGGGTTTCAAGCACCCCACCTGGGTTCACTGCCCCTAGTAGAAACAGTAAACACGCCCCTAATTCAAAGTGAAAGCAAGAAAAAAGGACTGAGGGGTGAATCAATGTAGGAGAAACCCCTTTTCCCCGTTTACACGGCTTTTTTGGGCACGGTTGGCGCCGACTCCGTGCCGGATTTCCTTTAGACGGCGCCCAAACCGCCCTGTCATTACGGTAATCCCCCCGCTCTATAGGAAAGTGGGTTCCGTCGCCCTCCCCCCCTGGCGAATCCGCCGCGGGGAGAAATGACATCACATTATTTTCGGCGCGGACGCGCCGTAAATAATGCCCTTGTCTATGGGGCCGGCCGGGGGCCCCCCGCCGGGCGCCCGCCCTTATAACACGCGGATTTGTGAGCAATACGGCTCACAAAACGTCGGTGAATAATCCTGTGTGAACACGGCCTTTAAGTTGAATTTGTATGTAAGTCGGAGCAGGTAGATTTATTAAATGTAACTCCAGCACAAAAGGTGTTTTTTTTTTAGTTTTGGATAGTGCAGGGAAGGGTTCTTACATTTATTTTGCTGTCTGTGCCCGTTTCATCTCATGTGCTGCTGTGGCCTGCTGGAATTTGTCATTCCACAGTACTATCTGCTGTAGAACATGGAACTACAGGTGTCAGCACGCCACATAAGTCTCTGTTTGTAACTAGGCGACAAATGTAAGTCTGAACGGTGTAAGTCGGGGACTTCCTGTATTGTCTCCACAATGGAAATGTCCCTCTATCAAATGCCCGATGCTGAGCCGTCAGAAGCTACAGACGTCTGACCAACGGCCAAGGTCATGGGAGATACAAACTTACGTCACCAGATGACCTTCAAAGATCCCGAGTAACAATTGACAGCCATGTGCACCTACAAGTAAAAAGCCCAGACGCTCACAAGTTGTTTTTTTTTGGATTCATTTTTTTTATTCAAATATTCCATCATCATCAAGTCAATCTATTTGACTACTATTTAAAGCAGCAGAGTTCAACACGGGGGTGACAATGCCCGGAACATCAGACGTCCACAAGCCTCATAAAGGTTTTCTGTGTAGTCTTCACAAATTTGCATGACCCTTATGTTTCTCATCTAATCCTGTGATCGGTTCCTTTTCATCATCGCTCCACAACACTTCATGTCCGCATCCGGCTTCAGCTAGATGCTGTCAATAAAAGCTACAAAAAAAGGGCAAGAGATACAAAATGCATACGAAAAACCAAAAACCCAGAAAAGGGCGCCCAAGGTCGCGGCGACGTCCATCGGAGGCGATGAAAGCTTCAACTTTGGGGTTTTTTAAAAGATTCAAATATTTTTTTTTTTTTTTCAATCTAAATCAACGGGATGTAACCCCCAGTATTGTCACCGGGCTCCTTGTAATCCCCGGTATTGCCATTTTATTACTGAAAAGCCTTTGCTATAATCTCAGCGATTCCGCCCCATAGACGGGGTTAGGAGATGCCTCAGAGGGGCCCCAGAAAGTCATATTTGTGGTTACTATGTAATTACTAGTTGGTTTCTGTATAAAGAGGGGGATTTGTTTTCGCTTGGGGTGGTTCCTTTTGGGCTGTAGGATATTAGAAAACATGGCCTTTTTTCACTTTCCCCGGGTGTGAAGTTTTTGCGCACAGCCCCGTTTAAAGGGGTCCTCTCACATTGAGCATCCGCTAGCCCCATGTTATGGCGGGAGGCTTGGCGTCGGGTTTAATTTTTCCTGTGGGGAAAAATTCTGATAATTTTATCATGTTTGGCAAGTTCCTTTTTTTAACCCTTTGGGTTTAAAAGAGCCCCCAGGGGGGGTAGTATATTCTGTATCGACTGATACAAGGAGGCGTCAGTCACTGATAAGACCGCCCACGGATCCTCACTCCAAAATAAACAATGTTTTAAAATAATGAAAAATACAATTCTATTTGATTCTCTCACAAGACTATATAATTCTGTAAGAGTCCAGTGGCATTTCTGATCAGTAAATACCACCATCCGTATGATCCGATACAAGGAAGGCTGTCGTCACTGAAAACCCCCCCCATTTGGGCTCCTTCACCAAATTACATGGATAAAATACAACTAATGGGTCTTTTCCACAAAATTTATGAAGTCCTGCTTTTTCGTGCAAAAGGGCCCCGAGGCGGTCTCATCATGTTTAAAACGCGGGCTTTTATGCCATAAAAATTTTAAGGGGCCCGAGGGGTTGGTGGGTTTCCCACTTAAGTCCAAAAACGTCCCATTTGGGGCATGCCCCGTGGGGGCCTTCTACTATCTATAACTACTATACGGGTTCTCGGTTACTGAGAGTATAAATGACAACTTCATATAACAGATTCCAGTCATCAGGTGTTAGAGCCCATCTCATTTTGCTGTGGGGCCCCATGAATTTTAGTTACGCCCCTGATTAACAGGTATCTCTTATACACATGTGGAAGAGGCTGTCATCATGATTAAGACCCCCTACGGGTTTTTTTTTTTCCCACAAGACTTTGTAAGTCCCTCCTTATACTGCGCTAAAGAGTCCAGTAGGCGGTCTTAACAGCGATTCACAGCTATCTCTCTATGTACACTGATACAAGGAAGGCTGTCAATCACTGATAAGACTGCCCATAGGACACGGACAGTCTTTTTCCACAAGACTTTGCAAGTCCCTGCTTATTCTGTGCTAAAGAGTTCAGTAGGCGGTCTTAACAGCGATTCACAGCTATCTCTCTATTTATACTGATACAAGGAAGGCTGTCAATCACTGATAAAACCACCTACTGGACTCCTTAACTCAGAATAAGCAGGGATTTATGTGACTAAAAACATTCTACTGAATCTTTTTACAAAAGGCCTAATCAATCTGTTAGTTTTTGCCTTTGGGGGGCATAAACGTCAGTCCTCCTGCTCTATAACATGCTGCCTGCAGATCAGATAGCAGGTTCAATGTAACAGGTTCCCCTTAAGTCAATGAAGTGGAGCTGCAAAACGCAACAAGAGTGGCGCTGTCTCTACAGGATGCAGTCATGTTTTCCAATCTCATACAATCCCATAAACCATGTAAAAAAAATAAAAATAAAAATAAATTACTTTTTTGGGGCCCCCGAGAGGTGCGTCAATGGGGGCTAGACAGATGTGGTGGGATGTTGATCCCAATATTCCGGCTTAGATCTAGGCACAAAAAACCCAAAATTTTGGGGGGAACAGGAGCAAACCATCAGAGGTGGCCGATTTTGCCAGTCCGACTGCAGGGGCCCAAAGGGTTGGTTGCCCCGGGGGTTTTTGGAGACTTTTTGGCAAAAAATTTTGGGGGGGAAAATTAAAACCCTTTCAGGATCTAATGAGGAATACTGCGTTCTCACGAACATCCAGAACAGGAGCATTTTATTGGGTCTACGAATTTCGGCCTTCAGAGGCTTGGCTTCCCAACGCTGCAAGGAAAACTAGGAGTAGCTAGAGATATATAAAATTACACCCTCTGCAAGTGACCGCAACATAAGCTCCTGGGGACAAGTATAATATGTGCTTATTGATTTGGAAAGGTTCTAGAAATTCAATGGTGCACCACAGTGACCCCCCTGCCACACCACTGCCCAGCGTCTATATCTGGCTACAGATGCCCAATACCTGGGACAGCAGAAAAAAACAAAGGTGCATTGATGCAGTAAACAGAAGTTGGGGAGGTCTACTGGATTTTCCCTGGAACGGGCCTGCGGTTAGTCTGCACTTTGGGCCCCATGTATGAAAAAAGTTTTGGTCTAAAATCACTCCCCCCCCCCCCCCCCCCCTAGGTTTCTATGGGGAAAAAAAATGGTTTGAGACCAAAGCCTTTTTAAGTGGCCCCAAATTGGAGCGAAAGGCAAAAAGTGTCCCCCCCCCAAAAAAAAAAAAAAAAAAAAAATCTGCAAAACGGAAGTTCACTTGATGGTTTCCATAAAAATCTACCCACAGTAATTTTTTTTCCCCACCAATATTAAAAAAGCAAAGCAGAGCTGACAATTGGTGGTTCTGGCAGACCCCCGGCCCGGAGGGGGACGGAGAGCAGGGTTGTGATATGTGTGACAGGTTATAAACGGTGCAGTTTTTCGCTTAGGAATTCTTCCACGCTGTCTGTGTTCCATTTGGTGATGCTCAGTTCCTCAGAGATGTTCCCGTTGTCGTCCAGCAGCTTCAGTACAGGATCGGAGCCACGCACATACTGCAACGGGAAGAGCAGACCATCTTACACAAGTCTGGATGATGCAAAGAACATGATATCTAACATACAGGACTATGAAGCTATTGCCGCTATTGACCATCCATGTCAATGGGGCTGGTGCCGACTTTAGACGTCGGCTGGTGCAGGTCGTTCATCTACAGCGATGTCTTTTGGCATCGCTGCAGACATCGGAGTTTGCAGCTCCGGGCGCCTCAGCAGCGCTAAGATCGGGGCTGTACTACACAGTCCTGATCCCAGCGCAGCTCCTGCAAGCACCGGGGAGCAGGGGAAACCTCCGCACCCCCGGTGCTTTCAAACCCTTTGATTGCTGCAGTTCTTTCACCCCAGCAGTGCAATCAAAGGGTTCCCTTGCTCGGGTGGGTGATGGGAACACCCGGTTTGACCCGACAGAGCCCGGGGAACGGCTGCACAGTCAGCCCTGGGGATCTAGAGTAGCCCCTGTGTAACAAGCAGTCATTGTGTAACAAGCCAGTGATCAGGGCAGACTGTAAGCTGTCCTGATCACTGCCTGTGTCAGACTGACACAGATTATAATGTATTAACATTGATGAAAATGCTAATACACTACTAAGTGTGTAAAAAAAAAAAAAAAAAAAACATAAAAAGTAAAACCAGGAATAAAAAAAATAAAAATAAGTATTTAATTAAAAATAATTGTGCACATATTACACACACAAAAAAACTCTAAAACATAATTAGGAAATTCACACGACCGTAATAACCTGCAGAAATAATCTAACAAGTTAATAAGTGTGAAATGTGAATAGTGTAAAAAAAGTTTAAAAAAAAAAAACAAACAAAAAAAAAAAAACAAAAAAAACAACAAAAATTCTGAAATTTTATCAAATAAGTGAACTTAAACTATTTCCCCCATTTAGTAAAAACTTGTCGGGAATAAAACAAAGGCCTCACCCAACTGCGTCTTGAAAAAATAAAAAAGTTCCAACTGTTGAAACGCAAGGAGGCAAAAACTAAAAAAAAGTTCGGGTCATTAACAACTTGACAGGCCTGGGGCTTAAGGGGTTAAGGCAATGTCTACTCGGCAATTGAAAAATACTGTTGAATTCTGTTATAGAATCCGACAAGTGTTTTACAATCTGTTTTAGTTTTTTATCGCGGTTTTTGCAGACTGTTTTCGGCCGGCCCATTACATTGAACAGGACCACACTTTTCAAGTGAAATACAGCGGTTATAGAGCAGATTCTATGTTTTTTGAACAGATTTTGGATTTGAAATCCAACAATAGAAAATGTGTGCTGTAGTCTACACAGCTCGGGTTTTCTATTGCGGTCTATGGGGATTATTTACAGTCGGATTTTTGTGGATTCTTAATGCTGAATCCGCTTAAAAATCCGAATATAAACCAGTTCTGTGCAGACATAACCTAAGGGTATGTTCACACAATGTGTTTTGAAGCTTATTTTAGGGCAATATTTCAGCATGTTCTATATCACAAGGCATTACGGGAAAGGAGCTGAGAAGCTCAAGCGCCCTCTATTGGATGTAAAAAATCCTCAATTTGCTTTTGACCCATTGGGTCTTTGGAAAGCAAAAGGGATATTTAGCCAAGCCAGCATCATCCATCTGTAGACAGCCGTTTCGGGCTGTTTGCCCCTCGTCAGTACAGCTTCTCAGCTCCTTTGCCATAATGCCTTGTGATATGCAGATGCTTCGTGGAGTGCAAAGGCAATTTCGAATGTCCACACGCCCATACAGGCGCCCCCCCCCAAGGAGAGATCTTCCCTTCCTGAGCCACTCATTGCCTCCCACTCAGCCAAGCCAGCATCGCTCTGCTCTGTACTAAAGAGAGGGGCAAACACCCCGAAACTGCTGTATACAGATGGGTGATGCTGGCTTGGCTAAATATCCCTTTTGCTTTCCAAAAGACCCAGTGGGTTAAAAGCAAATTGAGGATTTGTTACATCCATTAGAGGACGCTTGAGCTTCTCAGCTCCTTTCCCATAATGCCTTGTGATATGCAGATGCTTTGTGGAGTGCAAAAGGCAATTTCAAATCTCCACACGCCTATACGGCGCTCTCCCATTTCTGAAACTATGTTCTAAACACCTCTCATTGACTCCAATGCAAAATATGCGCCGTCATTCACACAAAGCATATTTTACAAGTGTATTTGCAGTGACTAGAGACAATTTAACTCTCGGAAATACCTCAAGAATTAACGAGGCACTTAAACTTGCGCCAGTAAAATCCCCACAGGAAACAACGGGGATAGAATTTTTCCAAAGACGCTTCAAAACGCACATCTCATCTAACCAGGCGTTTTTTGAAGAGTAAATTTACCCTTGAAGATATGTTGTGGGAACATACCCGATTTCTTTAAGAAGATTAGGAACTTTGCCTTGAACCCAAACAGTAAAGTAAAGTAGGGCGAGTCTGGTCATTCTTACCTTGATCTGCAGGCCCCTGAAAAGCTTGGGCTTGTCACTCCTGACAAAAGCTGCAAACACAAAATATACAATGGTGAAAATTAAAATACACTTAATTCCAGTAACGCAGTGATCATCATTGGTTATGAAAGGGTTAATATATTGAATGCAGCAGACTTAAAAGGGCTGTCCATCAAAGCTAAAAAAAAATAACACACCGTCTCCATTCCTGAGCGGAGGACGACGGTGTGGTCCGCTTCGACTCCCTCTTTGCGGCTGGCTGCAGGGGGCCCCGGGCCGACCAGCGGCTGCAAGGGTCAGGTCCCATTCGAAAGTCATCACTTATATGCTGTTTACTTCCTCAACGGTGAGATCAATGAAATGTCACATGACCTCTGAAGCCAGCGATTGGCTGTGGCGGTCACATGCTCATCGAAAGACAAGTAGTAAATAGAGGGCAGATGACATTAGCGGCAGCTACGGCGCTGGGACGGAGGCAAATGCAAAAGTGAGGATAAAACGTGAATTGTCCATCTTAATTTCTTGATTTAAATATGGACAGTCCTTTTAGTCTAGAACTGGCACCAAGAAGCACCTCAGACTGCAAGTCTGGCCATACCTAGGTGAACCTGCTGATGGCGGATACAGGAATTCTTGGAAGGACAGCAGGAGATGGATGAGGAGCTGCGGAGCTCGGGGGGGATGGCGCTTTCTATGATCTGATAAAATATTCTTATGCAGAGAAATATGCTCAGCAGCCGCTCTCTGGTTGCAGGACTCATGGAAAAGCTATAGCCAATTAAATTCAGACTTAAAAAGCCCGCGTGTCCGGATTACCTCCCCCCCACCCCACCTCCTAACAGAAAGCCTGGGCGAGAGCCGCGTGGCACCCCCCCGCCCCCCCGCCCTCAGACAGAAAGCCTGCGAGACCGGCTCCCCCCCCCCCCCCCCCAACAGAAGAGCCTAGCGATACCGGCTCCCCCCCCCCCCCCCTCCAACAGAAAGCCCACGAGCTCTGCTCCCCCCCCCTCCTACAGAAAGCCCCACGGAGACCGGTTTCCATCCCCCCCCCATCCTACAGAAATCCTGCGAGACCGGCTCCTCCCCCACCCCCCCCCTACAGAAAGCCAGCGAGACCGGCTCCCGCCCCCCCCTCCCACAGAAAGCCTGCGACACCGGGTTCCTTCCCCTCCCCCCCCCCTACAGAAAGCCTGCGAGACCGCCCCCCCCCCCTCACAGAAAGCCTGCGAGACGCTCCCTCCCCCTCCCTCCTAACAGAAAGCCTGCGAGACCGGCACCCTCCACCCTCCCCCCTACAGAAAGCCTTGCGAGAAAAACCGCTCCCCCCCCCCTCCCCCCCCCCCTACAGAAAGCCTGCGAGACCGGCTCCAACCCCCCCCCTACAACAGAAAGCCTGCGAGACCGGCTCCCCCCCCCCCCTACAACAGAAAGCCCGCGAGACCGCTCCTCCCACCCCCCCCCTACAGAAAGCCCGCGAGACCGGCTTCCAACCCCCCCATACAAACAGAAAGCCGCGAGAACCCGGCTCCGACCCCCCCCTACAACAGAAAGCCTGCGAGACCGGCTCCCTCCCCCCCCCACCAGAAAGCCTGCGAGACCGGCTCCCTCCCCCTCCCCCCCCCTACAGAAAGCTGCCGATACCGGCTCCCTCCCCCTCCCCCCCCCCCTACAGAAAGCCGCGATACCGGCTCCCCTCCCCCCCCCTACAACAGTAAGCTAGCGAGACCGGCTCCCAATCCTCCCCTCCCCCCCTACAGAAATGTCCTTCGAGACCGGCTTCCCGTCCCCCTCCCCCCCTACAGAAAGCCACGGAGACCGCTCCTCCCCCCCCCCTACAACAAAGCCTTGCGAGACGGCCCCCTCCCCCCCCCTACAGAAAGCCTGCAGACCGGCTCTCCTCCCCCTCCCCCTACAGAGAAGCCTGCGAGACGCCTCCTCCCCTCCCCCCCCCCTACAGAAAGCCAGCGAGGACCTCGGTCTCCCTCCCCCCCCCCCCCCCCCTACAGAAAGCCTGCGAGACCGGCTCCCCCCCCCCCCCGCTACAGAAAGCCTGCTGCGAGAAACCCCCCCCCCCCCGACAGAAAGCCTGCGAGACCGGCTCCCTCCCCCTACCCCCTCCTAACAGAAGCCGCGAGAACCGTGCTCCCTCGCCCTACCGCCCCCCTACATAAAGCCTGCGAGACCACCCGGCTCCCCCCCCCCCCCCCCCTACAGAAAGCTGCGAGACCCGGCTCCCCTCCACCCCCCCGCCTACAGAAAGCCTGCGAGACAGCTCCCTCCCCCTCCCCTCCTCCCGAATGCCTGCGAGACCGGCTCCCTCCCCCCTCCCCCCCCTACAGAAAGCCTGCGAGACCGGCTCCCTCCCCCCCCCCTACAGAAAGCCTGCGAGACCGGCTCCACCCCCCCCTACAGAAAGCCTGCGAGACCGGCTCCCTCCCCCCCCCCATCCTAACAGAAAGCCCTCAGACCTGGCTCCCCCCCCCCTCCAACAGAAAGCCTGCGGAGACCGCTCCCCCCCCCCCTCCAACAAAAGCCCAGAGTCCCGGCTCCCCCCCCCACCTAGCAGAAAGCTCCAACGAGACCGGTTTCCCCCTCCCCCCCCCCCCCTCCTACACGAAAGCTGCAGAGACTCGCTGCCCTCCCCCTCCCCCCCTACAGAAATCCAGCGAGACTGGCTCCCTCCCCTCCCCCCCTCCTACATAAAGCCTGCGAGATAACCGGGCTCCCTCTCCCCTGCCCCCCCCTGACAGAAAGCCTCGAGAACCGGCTCCCTCCCACCCCCCCCCTACAGAAGCCTGCGAGACCGTGGCTCCTCCTCCCACCCCCTCCCACCCCCAACAGAAAAGCCTGCGAGACGGCTCCCTCCCCACCCCAAAGAAAGCCTGCGAGACCAGGCTCCACCCCCCCCTACAGAAAGCCTGCGGAGACCGTCTCCCTTCCCCCCCCCCCTCCCTACAGAAAGCCGCGAGACGCTAGGCCTCCTTCCCCCCCCACCCTCCTCCTACAGTGAAAGCCAGGCGATCGGCTCCCCCCCCTCCACTCCTACATAAAGCCTGCGAGTCCGCCTCCGCACCCCCCCCCCCTCCGTACAAAAGCCAGCGAAGTCCGTCTCCCCCCTGCCCCCCTCCTACAGTAAAGCCTGCGAGAACCGTCTCCCTCCCCCCCCCCCACCTACAGAAAGCCTGCAGTCCGCTCCCTCCCCCCCCCCCGTCCTACAAAAGCCGGCGAGACCGGCACACCTCTCCTCCCCCCCCCTCCTACAGAAAGCCGCGAGACCCGGCTCCCTCCCCCCCCCTCCTACAGGAAAACCTGCGAGACCTAGGGCTCCCGTGCCATCGCCCCCCTCCTACAGAAAAGTCTGCGAGACCGGCTCCCTCCCCCCCCCCTCCTACAGAAGCTGCGAGACCCGCTCCCTCTCCCTCCCCCCCCCGACCTACAGAAAGCCTGCGAGAACCGCTACCCTCCCCCCCCCCTACAGAAAAGCCGCGAGACGGCTCCTCCCCCCCCCTTCCGCCGCCCGCTGACAAACTGCGAGTCCCGCGCCTTTCCGCCCCCTGAACAAAGCCTGCGAGTCCCAGCGCCCTCCCCTCCCGACAAAGCTGCGAGTCCCGCTCCCTCCGCCCCCCTGACAAAGCCTGTGAGTCCCACGCCCTCCGCCCCCCTGACAAAGCCTGCGAGTCGCCGCGCCCCATCCGTCCCTTCTGACAAAGCCTGCATTCCCGCTCCCTCCGTCCCTCTGACAAAGCCTGCGAGTCCCGCTCCCTCCGCCCCCCTGACAAAGCCTGCGAGTCCCGCGCCCTCCGCCCCCTGACAAAGCCTGCGAGTCCCGCGCCCTCCGCCCCCTGACAAAGCCAGCGAGGACCGCGCCCGCCGCCCCCAGACAAAGCCTGCGAGTCCCGCGCCCTCCGCCCCCTGACAAACCTGCGATTCCCGCCGCCTGCTCCCCCCCCTGACAAAGCCTGTGAGTCCCGCTCCCACCGCCCTTACAAAGCCTGCGAGTCCTGCCCTCCGCCCCCTGAACAAAGCCTGAGAGTCCCCCGCCCCTCCGCCCCCTGACAAAGGCCTGCGAGTCCCCGCGGCCCTCCGCCCCTGACAAAGCCTGGCGAGTCCCGCGCCTCCGCCCCCTGACAAAGACCTTGCGAGTCCGCGCCCATCCCTCTCCCCTGACAAAGCCTGGCGAGTCCCGCGCCTCCGCCCCTGACCAAGCCTGCGAGGTCCCCTCACCTCCGCCCCCCTGACCAAAGCTCTCGAGTCTCCGCTCCCTCCGCCCCCCTGACAAAGCCTGCGAGTCCCGCTCCCTCCGCCCCCCTGACAAAGCCATTGCAAATCCCGCTCCCCCCGCCCCCCTGACAAACCCCTGCGAGCCCCGCCCCTCCGCCCCGACAAACCCCTCGACCCGCCCCCTCCGCCCCCCGACAAAGCCTTAGTCCCGCCCCCCTCCGCCCCCTGACAAACCTGCGAGTCCGCCCCTCCCCCGCCCCCCTGACAAAGCCTGCGAGTCCCGCTCCCCCTCCGCCCCCTGACAAAGCCTGCGAGTCCCGCGCCCTCCGCCCCCCTGACAAAGCCTGCGAGTCCCGCGCCCTCCGCCTACATGCAGTGGTTGAAAGCTTTTTGTAAGACTCTGCAGCATTTAAATGACTGTTGACATGAAAATAAGATCATAAAACTCTATATTCAAGAGTTTAGTGATCTTCCCTTCGATAGATACCAGGGCTCCCGTCTGTACCAGGAATCAACAGCTCAATAAGAGCATAAAACATGACTAATTAGCATGTTACAGATGTAGAATTTTTTCCTTGCTGGTATCATCATGGTGAAGCCCAAGTAATAAAAAAAAGGGTTAGAAGTTCTGCCCCATACTAGGACTATGCTGCCCTCATACAGGGTCGAGGAGACCAGACAGAGTCCTTTCAAAGATCTCATTTGTCCGAGGCCGACTGTGCACCCCAATATAAAACAGAACTGCTACCTACCACAGGCACACCTACCTTTCACATGGAGATGGGGTAGTAGATCAGCCAATGATGGTCACATAATATTTTTAGATAACTATAAAGGCTATGTTCACACGGCTTAAAATGGGCCGTATTTCGGTCCGTAATTACGCGCCTAAGTGCGCAAATTACGGGCCCGAAAACGCCCATTCTTACGGTAATCCCACAGCTCTCATAAGAATATGGATTACGTCGCCTCTGCCGGCCCGGGCGAAGCCGCCCAGGGGGAAATAATTGAATGTTAATTACTAGCGGCGATTCACCCGCCGCTGCAATTCAATCTATGGCGGCTAAGTGCCGGCCCCTGCTCAGTCCCCGCCCGCCCCCGGCGTAATTGGGGGGTAATTCGCCCTGAAATTTTACACGTGTAAAAACATAGCCTAAGTGAAAAGCTGAAAACTTTCCAGCTGTTTCCTGGTAGGACTTTCTTTCCCGCACATGTGAACACAACCAGAACCAGCTTATTCCATGAACCAAAGTATAGCAAGATCCTACTTGTGGTAAATTAGTTAAATCCCATCACTGCAAATCAAAGGCTCGAATTAAAACCCCACATAACACAATAATAGCACACCGAGTGCATGACCCTGGTGAGGGTTTTAAAATTTGGGCCCAATGCTTTCCGTATAGTCACCCTACAGAGCTGTGAAGTCATCACCCCTACTGCTCCCCAATACTTCTCTTCTGTTGGTTCACTACTGTTAGCACTAACATCCTAAAACATGTCCCCCTTTAAAGGGTTACCCAACTTTACCAACTTAGTAACCTCTCCTCAGTATAGGCCATGCATATTAGGAGGCTCTAGCTGCTGACACCCAATCAGCTGATTACAGCGACCAGGGTGCTTGAGCAGGTTTACAACTCTTTGTACATGTAATCGCCATACTTAGCAGCAGCAATACACGGTACCGCTACATTGTCCCAATCACATTAACACACACCTATTCCTATAACAGCAAGTGCTGCTAGAAGGGCCACTTACCGTAAAGTAAGCAATTTTCAAATTGTAGGTTACTGAAAAATGTGCATGCTTTACCTAATACAGGCCTTTGCTGCACCCTCAATTTGCTCTCATCTCCGTGGCTGACCACCACTGTGTGATTTCAATTGAGGCTGGTAATGCAGTGTTACCAAAGACTGTCCGACAATCGGTTCCTATGGCTAGGACGGGGAGACGGTGAAGAAGTACACATGATCGAAAAAGCACACAGTGGTGGTCAATAACCAGAGACAAGAGAGTTGAAGGTGCATAAAAGGCCTGTTTTAGGTAAAGCATACAAATTTTTTAATAACATGCATTTTGAAAATTGTTTACTTTATATTAATTGGCCCTCCCAGCAGCACTTGCTGTGATGGTAATACCCCTTTAAGTGTTTCTCTCCCGGCAAACTACCGTATATACTCGAGTATAAGCCGCCCCGAATATAATCCCAGGCACCTACTTTTGCCACAAAAAAAACTGGGAAAACTTATTGACTTGAGTATAAGCCTAGGGTGAAAAATGCAGCGGCTACTGGTAAATTTCAAAAAAAAAATGGATACCAATAAAAATTTCTAGCCAGGTATAGGCCCGTTTAGTGGGTTTTCGTCCCCCGTAGGCAGGTATATGTAGTTTAGTGTCCCCCCAATAGGCAGGTATATTCATTTTAGTGTCCCCCTCATAGGCAGGTATATTGTAAAAAAAAAAAAAAAAATACAATTACCTTTCCCCGCCACTACGATGCGATCCATCTTCTGGCACAGGCGGCGTGAGGTCATCAGGTTGCACATGCAGCTTGATGACAGACTTGCAGCCTTCTGGGAGTATCCAGCTCAGGCAGCATGCTGCTTACAGAAACGCATACAGCTGATGAGATCCCCGCTGGCGCCCGGGCCATGGCAACACCCGGACGCTGACGGGTGACTCCAGAGTCAGCCGTATGCGCTCCCAGAGTCGCCGCATACAGCTGAAGTATTCCCGCTGGCGCCCAGGGCCATGGCAGTGCCTGGACGCAGACTGTGACTCGAGTATAAGCCCTGGATGACTTTTTTTTTTTTTTTTTTTTTTTTTTAAAAAAGGTGGGAGCCCCTTGTAAATACTTGTTTGATGAAGCCAGATGAGAGCCGGCAATTCGGCAACAATTAGCGCCGTTGCCCTCAATGAACCCTCGCAGCGTCTCCCGCTCCGTAGAAAGCGGCGCTCCTTTGTTGTAAGGTCTACACGTGCGGCAGAGACTTCACTTGTGGCTCTCGCTTCTCATTGTGGAAAAGGCTTTGAATGTGATTGATTTAACTGCACAACTTAAATGTGATCATCTGAAGAAGAACACAAGAACAGCTGAGGCATCATCCCTGCTGCCGAATGTGAAAGGCGCAGAAAATAACTCAAATGGGAGCCGCCGGCAGATGCGATAGTCAGAGGAGAGCGCGGCGGCGGCGGCGTGCCAAGTCCTCGCAGCCGCACCTCACGCACCCTCCAGATTTACAATATGGAAATCAACAACATAATAGATCCCTCCAATTCTGCAAATGAACGGTCCAGTAATTGATAATGAGATCAAGGGGAGAGGGGGGCAGGAGCGGCAGACGCGACACTGGGACCAGCTCGGAGAATTTAGGGAGGCCGATGCCGCGATAGTTCTGCGGCTCCATAATCCGTTCCTGCTGCCTGGCAACAGATAGGAGTTATGGGCCGGCTACGGACGGGCACGTCCCTGAGTGATTAGGTTTCTTTTTAGATGCCGCAGATGCTAAACCTTAATGGACGTTCTCAGGCAAATATTTACTATCCGGGATTAGGAAGAGCTGGGAGCAGGGATGGGGGAGTGGGCATTACCCTGGACTTTAGGGGGAACCGCCCCCAAATTTTATCCACAACCCCGGAAAAGGCCCCGGCGTTTCACTGCGAAAAGGAAGGACCTGGTTAAAGGGTGAGACGTAAACCTGCACAATGTGGGGGCGGAAAGGAGCCAGATACAGAACTGCAGCAAAGGAAATCGGTCAGTGATACATCCAGGGCTGTGGGGTTTTGGGAAGCCCAAAACCCGACTCCTCAATTTTCCAAAAATCCGATCCCGACTCCCTCATACACGGGGCCCGTTTAAGTGATAACTTTTCTGAGTAAAATGGGAAATCCGGGGGTTTTTTTAAACCTTATTATAAAAAACCAAGTATTTGGTAGAAAAGACACTGACAAGCAAAAGGGAACAATGTTTTTTCTTTTTAACACTTGGGGTAGAGTTTAAAGAAAAAACGTATTTGTTCCAAGTCCGTCTGCACCAACATTGGGAATGTTTTGAAGGACCTGGATCGATTTTTTTTCAAGATATGCTTGAAATTGTTTTAGGCGTATTGAAAACCAAAAAGGGGGTTTCCCAAATCTAACAAAAAAATAAAAAAATTTATTTTGTTTTTTGGACAAAACATAACAATGAATTACGGAAGAACTGCAGAATAAGGTGTAAATATTTGCAAGTCAATTATGTATAAATAGGGAAATGTTTTTTAAAAAACAAATTTTCAGTGCCTCATGTACAAACTGTAGTGGATGGAGAGATATGGGCCCGAAGTCAAAAAATTCAAAACATTTTTACCCCCTTTTTCTTGTCTGTAAAAAATTTTTTATTGGGTATGACTTTAGAACACAAAAAATTTTTAAAAATCAAAACCTGGGGGGAACATTTGTGGGTTCTGAATTTGTTCTGGAAATGTATTGCCTCCCCAGGGTCCTGCTAATACTACATTGATTCCCCTTATTTTCCGGCTAAAAACGGCCTTCTACACTAACTTGGGGGCAAAGCGAGGTGCCCCAAGGGGCAACATCTCTAACATGTCAGGGTAAAAAGGGGAAGTGCCTCAGCCACAGCCCAGGTCTGATGAATGGTTGATCTTCTACCTCTTTGAAAGCAGGTGAAACATTTTGCTGAAATCCGTTTGCCCTGGGAGCGGGATCTTTTACCCTGGGGCAGCGCTTTGCCTGCTCCATGTCTTCAATTACACTCCTCATGTGATGAGGCTGAAGAGATGGGAGCAGTAGAACTGGCCGGACCCAATGCCTATTGCTCTTTGCATCGAACTAACTGGACCAACTTATTATATATTTTGGGAGTCGGGAGTATGTCCTTTTTATGACTACTCCGACTCCACAGCCCTGGATACATCCAATAAATGTTATATATTCTCTTGTAATTCTGCTACATTAAAAGGGACACTCTTACCACATCGATTAGCTTTATACATGGAGGCAAAGGTAAATAAAGTTTATTACCAAATACATTGCTGTTCTGATTTTGCTTTCTTTCGTAGTTCGAGCAGTTCTCATCTCCTGCTTGTGTACACAAGCTTCCTTAGGTTACCAAGCACTACTCTCTGTTCAAGCAGTGGCTGGGATGGTGACATCAATCCCAGCTGTGTCTTATCAGCAGAATAGGAACTTGTCTAGGGTTTCTTAGGGTGCTTTCACCCTAACGCTTTGATGCGTTTTTTTGGCAGAAATGTACAGCATTAATTGCTGTGCCTTTCTGCACAAAAAAAGCATCAAAAAAGGCACCGTGTGAAAGCAACCTTGCTGACAAACTTTAAAGGTGTTTCATCAAGATTAGTTTTTAAATTGTGGGGAAACACAAAGGGAAGCTTTTTCCAAATTGATTTTGTTCATATTTTTTTTCTGTTGAGGAGCTACAAGTGAAACACGTTAACAAATCGTGTCCCTCGTATATCAAATGTGAAGTTTAAGCTTTGCATTTTTTTGGATACTGTAACTTAAAATAGGGTCGAATAGTATTTTGGAAGACAGAATAAAAAATAAATCGTAAAATAAAAACAGTAAAAAAATGCAGTTAAATTTATAAATTCTCTTATCAGAAAAAGTGTACATTTTGTTAAGGCTTAAACTTCACATTTGATAACGAGGGACAAGTTTTGTTAAACCGTGTTTATTAAATTGCTTATACTGACCCGAAAAACAAACAAAAAAAAAAAAAGAGAGGAACGACTTGTTTTGAACCTAAGATTCCACTCTATAGCCTTATTAAAACTTAGATGGTTCCCCCCTGATAGACAGACCAGTTGCAATCACAGACTTCTAAAACCATTTTCTGTGACTACTCTTTCCCAGCAATCCCCGACACCTTATATCGGCCCAGGCAACGAAAGAAAGCAGTATAGATACTCACAGAACTAGATGAAAATTTTGCTGCCAGTTTTACCTATTTAAGTGTGTGTTTGTTTGATGGTATAGACTTTGAGGGGCGAGGGGGGTTCCCGCGAAACGCGTAAAGTTTTTGCTTTTAGTTTTGTTTTTAAAGCATTGTGGTAAGAAGCCTAGTGCTTTTATTAATAAAAAGGGAATAATTTTTTATTCCGAAAAGGGGCATTTTGGGCTTTTTTTGGGAAAATGCGCCGGATCTCAGCCTTATTCGCTTGGGTTTTTAAATATATATATATATATTTTTTTTTTTTTAAATTACTTGTGTTTACCTATGTGTATAGCTATGTGTATAATTGAAACCACATGGGATCCTCACATTCAAATTAAAGGGGTTTTGCCACGAGGTGAGTTTGTCTGCTCAGAAGAGAAGAAACAAACAGGCAGCCTCACAGAGGAGAGGAAGGAGGGGCTGAGGGAGAGCCAGGGAGTGTGTGCAATGTGTATTCAAATAATGACATTACAACCAGTGGATTTTCTATACAAAAGAAACAGGATCTTTCTCCCCAGCCCCTTGCAAGCTCCTTCCTTTTCCCGGTCATCAGATAAGAAGTGCAAACACCCAAGTGTGGCCAGATCAGCACCTGTCAGTTCCTCTGGTCATGTCTAATGTAAACTTTCAGGAAACTAAGGGCTTCTGATTAAGCCTGTACCTCTCAGAGGCTTCACTTTTTTTAATGACATATATTCAGAAAAGTGATTAAATACCCATTTTGGAGGATCCCACGTCAACATTACATTGTGGCAAAACCCCTTTAAGTATCCAAAATGCCTCTCGACATCTTACTGCGTTCAGCCAATCTGCTCCTCTCCACAGCTCCAAGGGGTTATCTCACTACAAAGATCAGCTTTCAACATGTAGGAAGCAGTCAATGAAGACCTTTTCCAAACAGGTCGCTAGGGGAGATATAATCTGCTACGGTTGTGCTATGTTTTGGTGCTCACTGTACGCCTCCTTGCAGTATTTTAGCCAATGTTGAATCTGGTCTTAATATAGGCAAATTTTGGTGGAAAATGTTCTCTATTTTGTTGTAAGCCCTAGTAAATGTTGCTTGTATTTGTTAATCTTTTCTTTATTCTAGTTTGGCCTAATAGTAAGAATTGGGTTTTATTTTGCATTTTTTGCTGCACTCTATTCAACAAGTCTAATGAATCGCCACGCTCCCCAAGTCTCTCATCCATCTGTTTTTTACTTTTATATAGTAACTATCCTAAGTGCATGCTCTCCTCGCTTTGGTGTATCCACCAAGGGGTATAGCTGCTATAGTATGGCATAAGTGGCAGCTTTAGAACTACCAGTGCCAGCACGCCCCATGAGTCTCCGTTTGTAACTAGGGAACAGTGTAAGTCGGGGACTGCCTGTGTTAGGAGCTATGTTCCACAGTAAATAGCAATTCCAAGCTCCAGCAGGCCACAGCAGCACATGAGGTGAAAATGAGGTGAAATTTTCTTAACAGGGGCACAGTCAGCAAAACAAATGTAATACCCCTTCCCTGCACTATCCGAAACTTAAAAAAAAAAAAAAAAAAAAAAAAAAAAAAAAAAAAAACCTGGAGTCACATAATGAATCTACCTATTCTGATTTACATAAAAATTCAACTTAAGAAAAAATCCTTGCAGTCCCTACCCATAACCCGGGGACGGCCTGGTAGCATTCCCCGGGAACCCGGGTTTCCCTTTATAATAGTAGTGATGACCTTTTGTGATAAATACATCCCCTTGTAAATAAACGTCCAAGAAATGGAAACTAGATCTATCCCAATATCCTGTAAATCAGAGGTTGGATCGATGCACATTCATGTAAGAGAAAAAATCCTGTATAGAAGTTACACTGTGACCCTAGACCAGCAAGAGGGCATTAATGTAATAATCGAGGAATGCAAGCTAATTTTAATGCTGGAGAACCCCCCCCACAGGGTGACCAGGAAGTGGGAACCCAAGCTGTAGACCCGGCCCCAGCCCCCTTGGAACCCGGAAGAAAGGGGAGCCTGAAGCTATAGAACCCACCAAAAGGCCCCCCAAGGGAAACCAAAAAAGGAAAAGGGGAACCCTGGGGGGCCAAGCTATAGAACCCAAACCCAAAAGCCTGAAGCTGGCAGAAAAACCCCCCACGGGGGGGCCCAACCAGGAAAATGGGGGGGGCCCGAAGGGTGAAAAAACCGCCCACCAAAAATGACCCAAAAAAGGGGCCTGGAAACGAAAAACCCCCACAGCCTGCCCGGAAGGGAGCCGAAGCGCAGAACCGCCCACAACCTGAACCAAGAGGGAAAAAGCCTGAAGCTGGGAGAAACCCCCCAAATTGAAAGGAAGGGGGAGCCGAAGCTGCAGAACCGCCCCCACCCGACTTTGAAAATGGGAGCCCGAAGCTGCAGAACCGGGCCCCCATGACAAAAGGGAAACGGGAGCCTGAGTGCAGAACCGCCCACAGCCTAAACAAGAAGGGAGAGCCTGAAGTGAGAACGCCAAGCCGAACAGAAGCGGGGGAGAAGAAGTTTTAAAAAGGGGGAGGAACCCCGCCCACAGTGAAAAAGGAAGGGGGCCCTAAAAGTGCAGAACCCCCCACACCTGAAAAGGAAGGGGAATTTAAAAAAAAAACAAAAAAAAAAAAAAAAAAAAAAAAAAAAAAAAAGTGGGACCCTAAAACTTAGACACCCACAGCCTGAAGCTGTAGAACCACCCACAGCCTGAACAGGAATTGGGAGCCTGCAGCTGGAGGAAGAAGCAAAGGACTGTGAAAAAAACAGATGGGAAAACCCCTTAAAATTGCTTTCTTGTCTAGATCTCCATTTTTCAGGGAATCTTAACCAGTTTGATTTATGGTTAACTAAAAGGTGCCAATCCCCAAAAGGGGAAAATCTCTGAACGGGAAACCATCGTATGGGGATGTCCCAAAGCGACCACAGCAAGATGATGGGCAGGGGAGAGCAGAAACGGACAAAATACATTTTGATGTCCAATCTTTCAGATCTCGGGGGAAGTCAGCTGCCCCCAGTGGGACCTAGAGTTGACAAGGGGTCCTGGATGAGGTTTATTCCTTCCCACAGGGGACTGACAAGACGGGTCGAGGGATAGGGGAAAGGAGTAGACAATTTTAAAACCCAACCTAAAGGGTGTTCCCATCTCAGATGTTTTTTTATTTTGCGGGGCGGTATAGATGTCCGATAGGGGCGAGTCCCACCTTGGCTCCCTTTACCTTTGTGCCATGGCTGCACAGAATTTAGAGATGCACTTGCATACTGCTCTATGTCCATTCCAATGGGAGTTCTGAGTACAGCAGAGCGAGCGTGCATGGCTGCTTCCGAAACGCCAACTGAAATGAACAGAAAGCACCGCGCATGCGCAGCCACCTCCTGTCTGTGCAGCTGCGGCACAAGTGAGGATGTGGAGGTCGAACCCCCACTCCAGCTACCTGCCATATCCCAAGTCAGCACTTCTTTTGGGGTGTGTTTTGGGGGGCTTTGGGTTGGGAAAAACCATCAATTTTAAAAATTAGGTTTGCTTCCACTATTAACCTTGATGACATATTTGATATCATTAAAAGGGGTTGTCTCACTGTAGGGATTTCTGTTTTTTTTTAAATTCTTGCAAAAAAAAGTCACTTTGCTTGTGCAATTAACAGTGTCCTCCCCTATTCCAGATATCCCCTTTTTAGGGCTGCATCGCCCCGGGTCCAAAAGTCAGATTTTTCCCCTTCTGATAGGCTGCTCACTGGTGCTATAGCTCAGACCTTTTCCATCCCTCCTGTGGCTGCCAGCACGGGGTTTATAGAAACCTGTTCAATCTCTCTGATAGGCTGCCACCCTTGGTTTATAGTACGACCTTTTTTCTACTGACTAGTGGAAGCCCGAAACACCCCTGAGTTCCAAGTGAAACAAAAAAAAAAAGGACTGAGGTGATGAATCAATGTGTGAGACAACCCCTTTAAAACTGAAGATCGGGCCCCCTTAAGGGCCCGAATTTTTTAGATACCTGGGGAAAACCCGGGAGGCCCGTGTTTTCCATTCTTTTTGGGGCCTAATTTAGGTTTTCCCGTTTTTAAGGGTTAGAGGGGGGGTGGTTTTCTCCATTTGTTTATGGGGGTTTTCCCAGTCAGGGGGCGCTGGTTTCTCCATTCTCTTTAGGATTTCCAGTACGGGAGCGTGTGTTCTCCCCATTCTGTTCTAGGGGGTTCCCATTCGGGGGGGCGCTGTGTTTCTCCCTTTGTTCTATGGGAGTTCAGTAAAGGGGGGGCGCTGTTTCTCCCATTTTGTTTTTTGGAGTTCCAGTACGGGGACCTGTGTTCTCCCTTTGTTCTAGGGGTTCCCCCGGGGGTTTTTCCCGGGGAGCCGCTTGGTTCTCCCATTCTTTTGGGGTTCCTAAAAATTTTTTTAAAATTCCCAGTACAGGGAGGGTGCTTTTTACCCTACTCAGATCTTCCATAGAACAGAATGGAGAGTTGTGCGCAAGTGTGCTCTACATTTTGAGCCAACAGTTTTGGGGGCCTGTTCCTGAGATAGGTGCAGGTCCCAGAAGCAGGAGCCTCACCTATTACACTTTGATGACATTCCAGTTAGCAAAAGTGCAGGTGTGAACACCCTTTAAAAACCCCTTATCGCAGGGATTTACAAATTTGGATATCTTATCCGTTTCTATGACACCAACCGGAGCGGCTCTCTGTGCAGCCCCATGTAGCTACCGGAGCGGCTCTTGGCAGCCCCTGTAGTACCGGGCGGCTCTCTGGCGCCATGTAACTACCGTGGGCTTTCTGCGAGTCCTGTATACCCCATTTGGCCTTTCTGGCGTCCATGTAACTACGATGTGGTTTCTTTGGGTCCCCCTGTAACTACCGATGTGGCTTTCTGCGCCGTCCCATGTAGCTACCGATGTGGCTTTCTGCGCAGTCCCATGTAACTACCGATGTGGCTTTCTGCGCAGTCCCATGTAACTACCGATGTGGCTTTCTGCGCCGTCCCATGTAACTACCGATGTGGCTTTCTGTGCAGTCCCATGTAACTACCGATGTGGCTTTCTGCGCAGTCCCATGTAACTACCGATGTGGCTTTCTGCGCAGTCCCATGTAACTACCGATGTGGTGAGCTGGATCTCTTTTCTGTCTGTACTACATATATTTCTGGGCACAAAGAAAAAATTTAGAGTCACGAGATCAACACGGAGCTGGAACATGAAGTCCCTATAGAGCTTTGACGGAGGACCTGCACTAGTAGCAATCCCTCAGTCTACTCCTGTAATACACTAGAAGCAGGAGTGAGATGTGGAAACGTCTCCGGACACCATCAGCTGCACATGGGGTCTTGCACGGGTTTTTACACCGCCGGCGGTCCGGAAACATTGATCTTGTTCATTCTTCCGCCCGGTTTTTCGATGCGAGGAGGGAGGGCTTTTCTCCGCAAACAGCAGAGAAAAGTCAACCCCCTGCGGCTGTATGCACGGCTGCAAGACAGAACAAGTAGCGGTCGGATAAGCCAACCGATATTTGCTGTATGCTGTGGGGAGGAGCCCATAAATGGAAACAGCGCTGTGGAGAGTATATAAAACCAGGGCAAGTGACAAGTGCGAGCGCCCATTTTCTCAATTATTTCACCAAGGAATCAAAACAAACCTCGGTCAGATTCCTGTAGACCACGAAAATTAAATATAGGCATTTTCTGGTTATACAAGTAGCATAATGCACTATGCAGTGTCTAGATCTATGGACTTGTAAGCATGAAACGCGTAGTCTCTATGTTTTATTTATGACTTCTCTAAAGAATCTATTCTTAAAGGGGTTTTGCCATGAAGTGAGTTCCCCTTACCTTTTTTGGGTTTTGGGGAGAAATAAAAAAAGAATGTGGTCTTGAACGGCCGAAGGGGTGAGAAGGGTGGGGAAGAAGGGGGTCTAAAAAGTTTCCCAAAATTTTTAATTTTAAAGGCATTACAAATTTGGATTCTTTGTACAGCAGGGGATTCTTTCACAAAAACTTTTCCCCCCCCCCTTAAAAGGGCTCCTTCTTTTTTCCCTGTCATCAGTTAAATTAGTGCAAAAAAGCAAGCCGGCCGATCAGCTCCTGTCAGCTCCCGGGGTTCGTGTCCCCTTTTTAAATTTTCCCGGTAATTTGGGGGGATGAGCAATGCTGCAGTTCTCACAGGCTTCACTTGTTGAAATTCACATATTTTTTAAAAAAAGTGTTTAAATACCCATTTTGGAGGACCCCAAAGTAACCCGTTCATGGGGGGCAAAACCCCTTTTTAATTTTACCCTTTTATCGGGTTTTAGCCCCGGTTAATCTAATTTAAAGTTTTTCCCTTAATAGAAATTATTATCTATATATAGACAAAACAAACATGCAGTGCGCCAGAGTAATTGCGGAGAATACTCTTTGCTTGAACAGCAGTTTGCAGAGCGGGCGGCCGACGACGCACCCGCGTTTTTGGGTGAAAGCTTAAAGGATTGGTAAGCCCCCAGATTTCCCCTTGGGTTTTTCTTAGGGGAAGTGGATTTCTTAAACCAGCATTGCAAGACCCCGGTGGCTAAATGTTGAGTAGGGCCCCGTGGGGCCCCTTATTTTTATTAACCCCCCGGGAGCAATGGCCCCGGGGGTGGGACCTTCTTAAAACCCCCTGAGCTTAGGGCCTTTGTGGCCTTCTATATAACCCGGGAGTTTTGGGCCCGTGTGGAGTTTTTATCCCCCCCTGAGCGTGCCTGTGGAGCTTCTATATAACCCCTGGGGCTAGGGGCCTTGGGGAAACCTTTTATAACCCCTGAGTTTATGGCGTGTGGACCTTCTATAAAACCCCCCGAGTAGGGCCCGGTGTGGCCCTTTTAAAATTTTTCCCCCTGGTTTGGCCGTGTGGACCTTCTATATAACCCCCTGAGCTATGGCCGTGTGGACCTTCTATATAACCCCCTGAGCTATGGCCGTGTGGACCTTCTATATAACCCCCTGGGGGAAGGCCGGGGTGGACCTTCTATAAAAACCCCATGAGCTATGGGGGGCGTGGGCCCTTCTATAAAACCCCTTGACTATGGCGTGTGGAGTTTTTATTTTACCCCCTAAAGGTAGGGCCGTGTGGACCTTTTTATAACCCCCCTTTTGTAGGGCCCGTGGGGGGGCCCTTTTTTATAACCCCTGAGTTTTGGAAAGTGTGGACATTTATTTTCCCCCCTGGGGGCTTTGGCCCGTGGGGCTTTTTATTAAACCTGAGTTGGGCCCGTGTGGGGGCTTCAAAAACCCCCCTTACCCTTGGGGCCGTGTGGCCTTCAATTTTCCCCCCCTTTTGCTATGGCCGTGGGACCTTTATAAAAACCCCTGAGCTAGGGGACGTTTGTGGAACCTTCTTTTAAAACCCCCTGAGTTGGGCCGTGTGGCCCTTCTATAAAACCCCCCTGAGCTAGGGCCCGGGTGTGGCCTTCTATATAAACCCCCTGAGTATGGAATTTGTCCCCCTTTTCTATTAAACCCCCTGAGCAATGGGTGTGGACCTACTATAAAACCCCCGGGTTTTGGGTGTGGAACTTTTTTTTAAACCCTCTGAGTTTAGGGCCCCGTCGTGGGCCCCTTCTATATAACCCCGCTGAGCTATGGCCGTGTGGACCTTCTATATAACCCCCCTGAGCTATGGCCGTGTGGACCCCTTTTTTATAACCCCTGAGTTTATGGCCGTGGGACCTTCTATAAAACCCCCCGGGTTTGGCCCTTTGTGGACCTTTATAAAACCCCCCCTGAGCTAGGGGCCGTGGGGGGGATTTCTTTAAAACCCCCCTGAGTTTAGGGCCCTTGGGCCCTTTTATTTTTAACCCCCTAAAAGTTTTGGGGCCGTGGGGGACCTTCTATATAACCCCCTGAGCTATGGCCGTGTGGACCTTCTATATAACCCTGGCTTTGGATTTGTGGCCCTTCTTTTTTTAACCCCGGGTTTTTAAGGGGCCGTGGGGGACCTTCTATATCCCCCCTTTGAGTTTTGGGCCCGTTTTTGGACCTTTTTTAAAAAAACCCCCCGGGAGCTAGGGCCGTGGGGGGCCCTTTCTTTTTTCCCCCCCTGAGCTTGGCCTTTGTGGACCTTCTATAAAACCCCCTGAGCTATGGCCGTGTGGACCTTATATATAACCCCCTGAGTTGGGCCCGTTGGCCTTTTCTAAAAAACCCCTGAGCAATGGGTGGGGCCCCTTCCCTATATAACCCCTGAGCTTTTGGAAAGTGTGGACCTTCTTTCCCCCTGAGCAAAGGGGCCGTGTGGACCTTTATAAACCCAACGGGAAAAAAAAGGAGGGAAATTCTTTTGAAGTAGCCCCCCCCCCCCCCCCCCCCCCCCCCCCCCCCGCCCCCCCCCCCCCCCCCCCCCCCACCCCGGTAGAAAAATAAAAAATTCAGTTGGGAAACCCTTCCCTTTGGGGCCAAACACCCGGGTTTTTTTAAAATTTTATTGGGGTTTTAAAACCCCCATTTCTGAAATAAAAAATTTATTTTTTTTTTTTTGGGCCCTTCCCACAATAAGGCTTTTGTTCGCACAAATTACGCCCCCCAATTACGCCTTTTTGGCCCGGGGGGCCGAACCTCCCCGGGCCCATAGATTTTTCATTACCGGGAGGCGGGGTTACGGGGCTGGAAATTCACAATGTAACTTTTTCCCCCCCCGCGGGGGTTTGGGGGAAAAGCAGGGAGAGGGGACGTAATCCATAGTTCTCTATGAGAACTGTGGTTTACCATAATGACGGGACGTTTTCCCCGCCGAAATTCGGCACTCTGGCGCTAATTATGGCCCGGGAAATACGAAAAAATTTTAACGCCGTGTGAACATGGCCTAAGAGGGTGATCATTGTATAGCTCAAGTCGTTGTGGATGTGATACCCCTCGTATGTAGGGAATTAAAGGGCAGTTTTTATTTCTCAGTCATATAAAAAATTTTTGGGGGGCCCCCCTTTTAAATTTAAAATTAATTTTTAGTTCAAAATTTTGGGGGTGTTTGCAAAGCCATTTCAATTTGATTTTTTCCTAAAAAACCTAATTTTGCCATTTTGTGTTAGTAAAATTTAAACCCCCTTTTCAACCCGGGAAAAAAATTACGTTTTCCATCAGTTATTAGATATATCAAATTGAAATGGTTTTTCCCAAAACCCCCAAAAATTATTTAGAACTAAAAAGTTTAAAGGGTTTAAATTGGGGGTTTCCCCAAAAATTTTTCATTTGACGGGTATTTTTTTGTTTGCCTTTCCAGCTTTTAGGGAAGCTGAATTTTTTGAGGCTTGGGTTTTCCCAAAACGAAAAATGAAATTTGGGGTTTTTTGGCTAAACGGGTCTATACAGGAAAAAAGTTTAAATTTTGGCTACAAAATTTTAAAGAATTTTTGGAGCCCTTTAAAAAGGTCAAACAAATTTTTAAATGTTTGGGGTTTGAAAAAAAAGGGGAGTTTTTGAAAAAAATCAGTGGGGTGAGGAAAAGGGGACCAAGTGGGGCTCAAGGCCACGTTAAATAAAAAAGCCGTTTCTTTTTAAAACCCCGTTTTTTGTTTTTAACATTTTTCAGTTTTTTTTTTTTATTTTTGGGGGAAAAATAATTAAATTATAATCCTGTTTTTTTTTTTAGTTTGTGACGTAAAGAGATACATTCAAAAAATCAAAATGCATATAACGCAGCTTTGGGATATGAAATTTACTGCCACTTTTTAAGAGGTGTATAGCCCAAACAATCATCCCTGAACCCTCACTAACCCCCCGTTTCCCCCGAAAATAAGAAAAGTGTCTTATTTTAAATTTGTTGCTCCAAAAGGGTCGGGGCCAAGGTTTTATTTTTAGGGGATTTTTTTTTTTATGAAAAATTTTAATTCACATTTCTTGTTGAAAAAAACAACCCTGTATTAATATTTTGGAGTGTTTTCATCAAAACTCAGCAGAAGCTCCCCGGGAATTGAATTGCAAAAAAAAAAATGCACTAGGGTTTATTTTGGGGGGGAAAAGGGGTACTTTGAAAGGGGCAGTACAGGACATGTAGTACGGCATTGTACTATGAGGCCCCTTATAGGACCCCCAATGTGCATGCCCCTCATTTTAATACATGAAAGGCAGAAGGGACTTTTTGTACTGCACTTTTTATTTAGAGAGGGTTTAAAAGCCCAAACCAAAATTCGCTGCAGCACCTCACTAAACATTTTAAGAGCAGACAGGCATGTAGTACCACACGTACTGTAGAGAGGCGTATGGGAACCCCCAAATAAAGGGCCTGCACCCTCACTAATAAAAGTAAGAGCAGTACGGGGACATGTATTCCGCACTTTTCTTTTAGGAGGCCTGTAGCCCACTAATACTGCATGCACCTCATTTTAAAAACATTTAAGACCCAAAAGGGGGACTTTTTGTCCCCGCCCCCCAAAAAGTAGAGGGGGGCGTTTTTGGACCCCCTTTAACTGCATAAACTCACTTATATGCGGGTAAGGCAGTACGGAAAGGGTAGTACAACTATTTACTGTAGGGAGGCGCTATGGGGACCGAAAATAAAACCAGGCACTACTAATAATTGAAAGACATTTACAGGAATGAAAGAAACCGCCCCCTGTCCTGTTGAGAGGCGCAAAATAGCCACCCAAAATCACTGCTTTGCATATCATTAATACATGAAAGAGCAGTACGGGGAAATTTTGTCCCGTCTGTAGAGAGGGTTTCTGGGGACCGCCAATCACTGATTGCACCCCCACTAATAAGAAAGGGCAGCACAGGAATTTGAAACTGAAATTGAAATGTAGAGGGGTTTGTATAGCCCCCCAATCACTGAAATGCACCTCACTTTTACATGAAAGGAAAGAAAAGGGGGACTTGTTAACCCCCACTTTAAATTTTAGTGAGGGGCCTATAGAAAACCAATCATGCATGCCCCTCACAAATAAAATTGTAAGAGCGAAAAGGGAAATTTGTAGTCTGTTGTAGGGGAGGGCTATGACCACCAACCCACGGCTTGCCCTAAATAATACATGTAAGGGGCGTACAGGAAAATGTAGAAATGCCTGTATTGTAGAGGGTGTTAAAAGATCTCCAATCCCCAGCATGCCCTCCTAATACTTGTAAGACCCAAGTACAGGGCCATTAGTACTGCCCCTTGTACGTGGGAAGGCGCTGTAGCCCAAATAATAACTGAAAGAAACCTCACAAATAAAATGAAAAGGCAGTACAGGACATTTATTTACTGAAATGTACTGTGAGAGGTTTTTAGCCCCCAATCCCTGTTTGAACCTCATTTAATTACTTTGTAAGAGCAGTACAGGACATGTAGTACCGCACTTTTAAGGGAGAAGGCGTATAGCCCCCCAAATCACTGTGCACCTACAAAACCAGGGTGGCAGTACGGGGACATGTAGTACCGCACTGTATGTAAAAGAGGGCTGTAGACCACCAATCCCTGCATGCCCTCGGGTAATAATTTTGAAGAGCAGTACGGGAAATTTGTTTTTCCGCACTGTACTGTAAAAGAGGAGCAAAACCCCCACCAATCACTCCCCTGCACCTCACTTTTAAAGTAAGACCCAGTACGGAAGTTTTAGCACCACACTGTACTTTTTGAGAGGCGATTAGCCCCCCAATCACTCCCTGCACCCCCTTAAAAACATGTAAGGCAGTACGGGGACTTGTAGAACCCCCCTGAAATTTTAGAGAGGTGTTTAAAAGCCCCCAATACTGCATGCACCTAAATAAAAATGTAAGGCAGTAAGGAACTGTAGTACCGCATGTACTGTAGAGGGGTGCTTTTTAGACTGGCAATCACTGCTTGCACCTCACTAATACAGGGGTTTTAAAAAGTAAAAATTTTCCTGTAATGGGTTTGGGGAAGGTTTTAAAAATACTTTGAGCTGCGGGATAAAGGTTTTCTGGGACATTGAAACCCTGTAGGGTTTGCAAAAACCCAGGCAATGTTCGGGAAAAGGGGAGATTGTCGCGGGGGAAACCCCTTTTGTACCCGGGGGAGGGACCGCACTTTGGGGAAAAAAGCTGGAAGTTCACTGGGAGTTTACAATTTTTCCCACGTTGCCTAAGCGGAGCTCAAAACCAGTGTAAAGGGTGGGAGCCCAGGGCCCCCCTAAAACCAACCCATCTTGTTCCCTGTGGTGGGGCCCGGTGCGGGGCGCTCGCGCCAGCGAATTCCCATTCGGCACATGGGGTCCTGTTTGGGCGGATTTCTAAAGCGCCCTGTGGGGAAACAAAAAAGGGGCCGGTTTATTCATGGAGGCGACAGCTGCGCCCGGCAATAGGAGGCTGCAGTGCAAGCAATGGCCACCGGTGACATATCCCACTGCTGACCAGTCTGGCGGTTTTGGTTGGTTTTTGGGGGGTACAAAGGTTCTTTTTTGTGTGACCCTTTTTGTTTTCCCTTTTTAAGTATTAGTTAGATATCCCTAACATATATACATTTTGTGGGCCCAAAAAAATATGAAATTCCGCATGTAAAAGCTTTTTGTTATCTTTTGGTAACAATGTGTTAAAAAAATGGCCGCCTTATTTATTTTGTACAGATCGTCGTTTTTAACCCAAGAGGCTCTTCTGTTAGTTACATCCGGGTATTCAGACTTTCCCTGAGGGGTGGGGGAGGGGTCTGTAGATAAAAAGTACCAATAGACCCTCACGCCGGCCCAGTGATGCTTTTTATCTACTAATTTGCAAAAGTATAAGGCTCTTTCTCCCCTGCGTGGCCCAAAAAAAGAACCCGAAAACTAATGATAAAAAAAGTTTATGAAAAGTTTTTTGTCCCCTGCCTGTCAAAAACAGCGGAAAAAAAAATTTAGTTTTTTTTTGGGGCGGGTTTTTTGTTTTTTGGGGGGGGTTTTTTGCCCGCTTTTTAAAAGTATGCACAAATTAAGCCATTTGGTGTAAAACTACACCCTACAGGTGGAGTTAACCTGTTAAGTAGTCACTTTTCCCTTTTGACAACTGCGCCCTTGTGGCCATTGTCCTTTTTGGGGTTTGTGCTGCGTGCTATACTTTATTAAAGTTTGCCCCCAGATTCTTTCCCCAAAAACCCCATTATCCCTTTTCAAACACAATAGAATGTATTAGGTCAAAATCTGTAAAGAAAAGGGGTTTTAGCAAACCCAAAAACCCCAAAAAAGCATTATTGCGGGGAAAAACCCTTTAAAAAAAAAAAAAAAAAAAATTTTTTTTTGTGTCAAAAACCTGATCGTTTATTAGGCCAAAAACTTTAAAAAATAGGATTTTTGCCCCAAAAACCCTAAAAAAGGATTCTTTCGCCAAAATCCGTTTTTAAAAAACCCCCATTTTTTGGGGGTCAGAAACGGGGGGATAACGTTAAAAAGGCCAAAAAACTGTAAAAAAAAAAAAATTTTTGCTCCAAAATCCGTAAAAAAAGTATTTTAGGCGTCAGAGGTGAGATAACATTATTTTAGTGCCAAAAAACTTAAAAAAGGATTCTTGCGAAAAAAAACGTAAAAAAACGTATTTTTTTGGGTCAGAAAGGGGGATTAAAGTTAAAAAGCGGCAAAAAACTGTAAAAAAAAAAATTATTTTAGTGCCAAAATCCGTTAAAAAAAAATTTATTCCGGGGGCCAAAAACCGTTTTAAAAAAAAAAAAATTCCCGGGGCCAAAATCCGTTTTTAATTTAAAAAAAAGTTTTTCGGCGGCCAAAAAACCGTTAAAAAAAAAAAATTTTTCCCGGGGCCCCAAAAACCGTTTTAAAAAACGTTTTTTCCCGGGCCCAAAAAAAGTATAAAAAAAAGTTTTTCCCGGGGCCAAAATCTGTAAAAAAGGTTTTTTCCCGGCGCCAAAAACCGTTAAAAAAAAAGTTTTTTGCAATCAGTAGCAAGAAAAAACTTTTTTTAGCGCCAAAAAAATGGTTTTGAAAAGGTTTTAGCTTAAAAAAACTGGGGAAAAAATAAAAACAGATTCTGATGCCAAAATCTTTAAAAAAAGTATTTAAACGAAAAAAATATGAAATTGGGGAAAAAAATCGTTAGTGACCAAAGGTTTATCATTTTATTCCAAAAGGTACAAAAAAGGACTATCAGACACTTGTACGGGAGAAATTTTATTTAGATATAACCTTTTTACACCCCCTATGGTGGGGGACTTTGGGTTTTCCGGGGGGGTTTTCATTGAAAATGCGGCAAAAAACACCACGAAAACGCGCCAAAAAAAAGCCCAGGGCTTTCCAAAAGACTTTCCCGTAGTTTAAAATTTTTTGCCCCGGTCCGGGTTTTTTAGAGAATGTTTTCAAAATTTCGACCAGGGGAAAAAAAAACGAGCAGAAAAAAGAAGCTCCCGTGTAGAAAGCCCGGAGGTCAAAAAAAATTTGGGGGGAAAAAGGGATCTAAAATTTAAAATTTATTTTAATAAAATAAAAAAAACCCCAAAAGAGCAAAAAAAGACCCCAAAAAAAAATAAAACAAAAAAATGAAAAAAACGGTAGGTATATGGGCTTGGGAAAAATATCACTGGCTGTAAATTTATTTTAAACTGGGAAAAACCCTTTAAAAGTTGAAAAAATGGGGAAAGAATTCACAATCAATCATTTCATTAATTGTCGCACTGAAGGAGTGATTGATAGAATTCAGAGACCCTGCGGTAAATACTACGTTGGTAAAACCGTCCGACAGTTCCGACGTAGGATCTGTGAGCATATGGGAGACATTAGAAATAGGAGGGATACACCTGTCTCAAGGCACGAGTGGAGTATGCATGGGGGCTCCTATGATGGTCTCAAAATTATGGGCATTGATAAAATGCTTCCCCATACTCGCAAAGGTCATTTTGATTTAGAACTTTTAAAAAAAAAAAAGAATGTTTTTTGGATTTCTACCTTGGGCTCATCATACCCAGGAGGTTTGAATGAACAGCTGAACTTCAGTTGCCCTTTATAAATAATATCTATGATGTCCATTCCTTATGTTTAATATCAGTTTAATATACCATTGAATATGCTATTTTTATGTCACTCTGTTGATATGTGTCTCTGATTACGTTACACTACCTTATATCAGCATAAATGACTCCTCTGGCAGCTTGTCGCTGCCATGCTAATATCCTGCATCGGCGATTTACTTGCAGCCTCTGTAGTTGCTATACACGCTCTATGGAAACATACTCCATTTACCTGGACAAGCGCTGTAATAGCGCTACTATGCTGGCCATTCCTCAGGTAACTAAGAGGCGCGTCGCTAGGACGCTTCCGAGCTCAGTGATGCTAAAGCGGAAGTTGTCATCGGTCACATGATCGGACCTCTGTGAGCGGCCATGTCATCGAGAGTTAGCTTTAAATGGCCCGGTAACCTTCACAGTGTGGTCGGCGCACCATAGCCCTCCGTGATATCGGAGCCATATGCTCCTATCTCATACATGCCAACTCTCCTGTTTTTGGCGGGGGGGTCCCGCTATTTGGGGTCCCCCCCGGCCTCCCGGGGGAGTTGGCATTCCTCCCGCCGCCAGCAGGCAGCGGGGGTCCTTTAAATGACCGCAGCGCCGGAGTAGCGCTACTGCGCTACTTTGGCGCCGCCGGTCCGTTCCCACAGGCGGATGAAGCGGGCGCTGCGCCCGCTTCACCCGCCCGGAACCTCGCTGAGCAGGGAGGAGGCAGAAGGGATCGTTCCCCTCCTCCCCCTGTATGTACGGCGCCGCTGTGCGCCGTACATACAGGTCAGCGTCACAGGGGAAGTGACGCGCGGCTACACTCGCTTCCCTTGTGACACTGCTGAGGAGATGTCCAGGGGGGCCGTTCTGCAGGAGCTGGTCAGCTAAGCGGATTTTATTATTTTATTTTTAATAGGTTTAGGGGGGCACTGTCTGGCTACAATGGGGGGTCTACCTGGCTACAATGGGGGCACTACCTGGAAACAAAGGGGGCACTACCTGGCTACAATGGGTCTACCTGGCAACAATGGAGGCACTACTGGCTAACAATGGGGCATGGAGGCACTACCTGGCTAACGATGGGGGCACTACCTGGCTAACGATGGGGGCATCTACCTTGTTACAGAGGGGGCATCTACCTGGCAAACAATGGGGCATCTACCTGGCAAACAATGGGGGCATCTACCTGGCCAACAGAGGGGGGCATCTACCTGGCCAACGATGGGGGCCCTACCTGGCCAACAGAGGGGGCACCTACCTGGCAACCATGGGGGGCACCTACCTGGCTAACGAGGGGGGCACCTACCTGGCTAACGATGGGGGCACCTACCTGGCTAACGATGGGGGCATCTACCTGGCTAACGATGGGGGCATCTACCTGGCTAACGATGGGGGCATCTACCTGGCTAACGATGGGGGCATCTACCTGGCTAACGATGGGGGCATCTACCTGGCTACAGAGGGAGCATCTACCTGGCAAACAATGGGGGCATCTACCTGGCAACAGAGGGGGCACTACCTGGAAGCAATGGGGGCATCTACCTGGCAAACAATGGGGGCACTACCTGGCAAACAATGGGGGCACTACCTGGCAAACAATGGGGGCACTACCTGGCAAACAATGGGGGCACTACCTGGCAAAACAATGGGGGGAAACTACCTGGCAAACAATGGGGGCACTACCTGGCAAACAATGGGGGGCACTACCTGGCTAACAAAGGGGGGCACTACCTGGCTAACAAAGGGGGCATCTACCTGCTTAACAAAGGGGGGCATCTACCTGCTTAACAAAGGGGGGCATCTACCTGGCTAACAAAGGGGGGCATCTACCTGGCTAACAAAGGGGGCATCTACCTGGCTAACAAAGGGGGGCATCTACCTGGCTAACAAAGGGGGGCATCTACCTGGCTAACAAAGGGGGGCATCTACCTGGCTAACAAAGGGGGGCATCTACCTGGCTAACAAAGGGGGGCATTTACCTGGCTAACAAAGGGGGGCATCTACCTGGCTAACAAAGGGGGGCATCTACCTGGCTACAAATTTGGCTCTACCTGGCTACAGAGAGGGCATCTATTTGGCTACAAGGAGGCATCTACCTGCCTGTAAGGGGCACTACCTGGTTATGGGGGGCTACTACCTGGCTTTCTTCCAAAGCCATTGTGGAGTAGGTGTGGCTTTTTGAAGGGGCATGGCATATCGTCAAGATGGGCGTGGCCATGCAAATTTTTGCCGCGCGCCGCCCACTATTGTCTCCTGCTTTTTCATTTTCAAAAGTTGGCAACTATGTCCTATCTGTCTTAGTTCTTTGGCCTCGTATAACAGTAACCGGTGAGTAATGTGCATTGGTAGCGGCTGTTGTTTTTTTTTTTTTTCCTAACACTTTTAAAGGTGATTAATGTTTGCTCTTGGTTTGTTTTTCTTTTCTTAGAGCTTTATTCTCAGTTACTGGCTATTTTCAGTCCCCTGATGACACCACAAGTAAGGTAGAAACATGTTGGGACATTATTGTTAACTGAGATTCTGTATTGTACTCACCAGTATAGGGTATAATAGGGGCTTTGCATAGTAGGGCTAGGTTCCTGTACAGGGTCGCTCTTTAAAGGAGCGGGTGCCCTATTTTGCTAGGTAGGGACCTATGGTAGGGTATGTAGGATTGTAATAGGGACAGTGATAAATTTTTCCAATACCATATACCTACCGTTTTATGTGCACTTTTGATTATGTGTTTTGGGTCATTGTTTGCTCTATAGAGATTTTTTTTATCTTATTGAAATAAATGTTATATTTTAGATACACTTTCTCCTAATTGTTGTTGAGCTGTTGTTAAGTGTAGGAGTTTACAGGCTGACATTTCCTTGTCAGCATTTTCGTGCTCTAGACAGCAGGAGGGTTTTACATTAGAGTCTATGGGAGATGATTACAGTCGTTTCTAGAAAACGAAAAACGCTGAAAAAACGGATGTTTTTCTGTGCAGTGTAGACAGAGCCTAAGGCCATGTTCACACGGCTTAACTGCGGGACGTAATTACACCTTGTGGCCGGAGGCGGGAGCGGAGGGACGGCACCTCGCAGGCCCATGGACAATCATTACAAGCTGGTAATTCACATGTCAATTATCTCCCCCCGCGGCGTCTTCGCAGAACAGGGAGAGGAGACGTAATCCAGAGTTCTCTATGAGAGCTGTGCATTACCGTAATGACCAGGACGTATTCCAGCCGTAATAGGCGCACTCCGGCACGTTATTACGGACCGAATTACGTCCTGGTTTAAGCCGTGTGAACATGGCCTAAGAAGCTGCCATTTTGTAAATACAGACAGAAAGCACTTTCACAGCAACAAGGCATGTTGTAATTTCTTTCTCAGTGCACTCGCTTTGAGAGTGGATGAATTCTCCAGGACAGAAACTTGCATCAAGTCAAGGAACAGAGGAGAGGGAGGTGTAAAATAAGATAAGGGGGTTGCAGAACCTTCTCAATTCTATCAGGAGCCACATTCTGCAAGAACCAATCTTTCATTCCGGATCCCAAAATTGCCATCTCCAGACATTTCATACTGGGGGAGGGTGAGATTCACTGACTGCAATCAGTGGTAGGTGCGACGCAGTGTGCGGGAAGGGCAAGATTCACTGACTGCAATCAGGGGTAGGTGCGACGCAGTGTGAGATTCACTGACTGCAATCAGGGGTAGGTGCGACGCAGGGTGAGATTCACTGACTGCAATCAGGGGTAGGTGCGACGCAGTGTGAGATTCACTGACTGCAATCAGGGGTAGGTGCGACGCAGTGTGAGATTCACTGACTGCAATCAGTGGTAGGTGCGACGCAGTGTGCGGGGAGGGTGAGATTCACTGACTGCAATCAGGGGTAGGTGCGTCGCAGTGTGAGATTCACTGACTGCAATCAGGGGTAGGTGCGACGCAGTGTGAGATTCACTGACTGCAATCAGGGGTAGGTGCGACGCAGAGTGAGATTCACTGACTGCAATCAGGGTAGGTGCGACGCAGTGGGAGATTCACTGACTGCAATCAGGGGTAGGGGCGACGCAGTGTGAGATTCACTGGACTGCAATTCAGGGGTAGGTGCGAACGCAGTGTGAGATTCAAATGACTGCAATCAGGGGTAGGTGCCGGGAGTGTGAGATTCACTGATGCAATCAGTGGTAGGTGCGACGCAGTGTGAGATTCACTGACTGCAATCAGGGGTAGGTGCGACGCAGTGTGAGATTCACTGACTGCAATCAGGGGTAGGTGCGACGCAGTGTGAGATTCACAGACTGCAAGCACGGGTCGGTGCGACAGTGTGCGGGGGAGGGGTGAGATTCACTGACTGCAATCAGGGGTAGGTGCGACGCAGTGTGCGGGGGAGGGTGAGATTCACTGACTGCAATCAGTGGTAGGTGCGACGCAGTGTGAGATTCACTGACTGCAATCAGTGGTAGGTGCGACGTAGTGTGCGGGGGAGGGTGAGATTCACTGACTGCAATCAGTGGTAGGTGCGACGTAGTGTGCGGGAAGGGTGAGATTCATGACTGCAATCGGGGGGAGGTGCGACGCAGGGTGAAATTCCCCTGACTGCAATCAGTGGTGGGGGCGACAGTGGGCGGGAAGGGTGTGATTAACTGACTGCAATCAGGGGGAGGTGCGCCGCAGTGGGAGATTCACTGACTGCAATCAGGGGGAGGTGCGACGCAGGGTGAGATTCACTGACTGCAATCAGGGGTAGGTGCGACGCAGTGTGAGATTCCCCTGACTGCAATCAGGGGTAGGGCGACGCAGGTAGATTTTACTGACTGCAATCAGTGGTAGGTGTGACACAGGGTGAGATTCACTGACTGCAATCAGTGGTTGGGTGCGACGCAGGGTGAGATTCACTGACTGCAATCAGTGGTAGGTGTGACACAGGGTGAGATTCACTGACTGCAATCAGGGGTAGATGCGACGCAGTGTGAGATTCACTGACTGCAATCAGGGGTAGGTGCGACAGTGTGCGGGGGAGGGTGAGATTCACTGACTGCAATCAGTGATAGGTGCGACGCAGTGTGCGGGAAGGGTGGGATTCACTGACTGCAATCAGGGGTAGGTGTGACAGTGTGCGGGGGAGGGTGAGATTCACTGACTGCAATCAGTGGTAGGTGCGACGCAGTGTGAGATTCACTGACTGCAATCAGGGGTAGGTGCGACGCAGTGTGAGATTCACTGACTGCAATCAGTGGTAGGTGCGACGCAGAGTGAGATTCACTGACTGCAATCAGGGGTAGGTGCGACGCAGGGTGAGATTCACTGACTGCAATCAGTGGTGGGTGCGACGCAGGGTGAGATTCACTGACTGCAATCAGGGGTAGGTGCGACGCAGTGTGAGATTCACTGACTGCAATCAGTGGTAGGTGCGACGTACTGTGCGAGGGAGGGTGAGATTCACTGACTGCAATCAGTGGTAGGTGCGACGTAGTGTGCGGGGGAGGGTGAGATTCACTGACTGCAATCAGTGGTAGGTGCGACGCAGTGTGAGATTCACTGACTGCAATCAGGGGTAGGTGCGACGCAGTGTGAGATTCACTGACTGCAATCAGGGGTAGGTGCGACGCAGTGTGAGATTCACTGACTGCAATCAGGGGTAGGTGCGACGCAGTGTGAGATTCACTGACTGCAATCAGGGGTGGGTGCGACGCAGAGTGAGATTCACTGACTGCAATCAGTGGTGGGTGCGACGCAGAGTGAGATTCACTGACTGCCCAAACAGTGGTTTTGGGTGCGGAGCAGAGTTGAGATTCACTGGACTGCAATCAGGGGTGGGTTGCGACGCAGTTGTGAGATTCACTGACTGCAATCCCGTGGGTGGGTGCCCACGCCCGAGTGAGATTCACTGACTGCAATCAGTGGTGGGTGCCCACGCAGAGTGAGATTCACTGACTGCAATTTAGGGGTAGGTGCGACGCAGTGTGAGATTCAAAGGACTGCAATCAGGGTAGGTGCGACGCAGTGTGAGATTCACTGACTGCAATCAGGGGGTAGGTGCGACGCAGTTTTGGGGTTCACGACTGCAATCAGGGGTAGTGCGACGCAGTGTGAGATTCACGGACTGCAATCAGGGGTAGGTGCGCGCAGTTGTGAGATTCACTGACTGCATCAGGGGTGGGTGCGACGCAGAGTGAGATTCACTGACTGCAATCAGTGGTGGGTGCGACGCAGAGTGAGATTCACTGACTGCAATCAGTGGGGTGCGACGCAGAGTGAGATTCACTGACTGCAATCAGGGTGGGTGCACGCAGTGTGGGTATTCACGACTGCAATCATGTGGGGGGTGCGACGCAGAGTGAGATTCACTGACTGCAATCAGTGGTGGGTGCGACGCAGAGTGAGATTCACTGACTGCAATCAGGGGTAGGTGCGACGCAGTGTGAGATTCACGGACTGCAATCAGGGGTAGGTGCGACGCAGTGTGAGATTCACTGACTGCAATCAGTGGTAGGTACGATAGTGTGCGGGGGAGGGTGAGATTCACTGACTGAAATCAGTGGTAGGTGTGACGCAGTTTTGAATTAACCTGACATGAACTCTGCATCAAAAGGAATAGTCCCAATGCATGATGGATGCTTGAGACAGGGAAAGCACTGAACAGCCGGGCAAGCTGGATGAGCCGCAGGGCGGAACACCATGAGGAGAAATAATACCGTATGACGTAATAAACTGATGGACAGATCTGGATAACACAGGTTCCTTTTATAAAGAGAACCTATCCCCTCCAGAGAAATCTCATGAAGTAACAGGAGACCTGAATACAAACACTTTCTCGAAAATGCTTCGGTAGGAAAAAATCAAAGCCTTTCACCAAAGACTCCGTTTATTTAAAAAAGCACTGGCTCTTTAAAACAGCTCTGAAGTTGATGGATCACTATATTGACAACTGTATCAAAGTAACTGCTTCCGAGCTGGGAGAGTCCACTGTGCAAGGGGGAGCCAGGAAGTCTACATCATGTGCACACTGATAAACTCTGGGCTGCTTTGTCTGTGCAGTGTAATATAGGTGTCTGTAAACCCTGTCACACTATGTCCTCAGGATGCTGTGCATGTAGCGAGAACAGGGGCGCCGCCAGGCAGATTCATTCGGGGCATGAGCCCTGAATAAATCTGCCTGTGCCCCGAATCTCGGTGGCTCCAGGCCGCTGCCGTGGGCCTGGAGCGCTCCTTAGTGCGGGCGGCGCCCACCGATCTCTGACTGCGCGGCCGTTTCACAGCAGCCGCGCAGTCAGAGTCAAGGAGGAGGCAGGACGGATCGTTCCCGTCCTGTCTTCTCCCCCGTATGTATCGGTGCTTGGTAAGCTCTGTACATACACGTCGGCGTCGCAAGAGGCGTGACGCGCCGCTTTCATCACTCCCCTGCGACGCTGGGATCCTCTAAGCCGGCACCTCTGCGCGGCCCAGGAGGTCCCGGGCCCCGCGAGACGGCGTAAGCAGCGTGATGACATCACTCTGCTTAGACCGTTCTCAAGCTGCAGGACCTGGACGCGCGGACCGTGCTGAGGGGAGTAGGTTTTTTTATTTGGTAAGGGGGCATGTCACTGGCTACAGGGGGGCAGTAAACTGGCTACAAGGAGCATATTACTGGCTACAGGGGGCAGCAACCTAGCTACAGAGGGCAGTAACCTGGCTAGAGGGGCTAATAACCTGGCTATAGGGGGCAACTACTTGGCTAAAGGGGGCTACAACCTGGCTATAGGAGGCAAATATTTACCTACAAGGGGGTAATTATTACCATGTGAGGCACTATAGATGGGGATTTTGTATAGAGATAGGAAATTGTAGAGAAACGCTGATAACATTTTTAAGTGAAGAGTTGTGGCCGGGAGAAGACGTCATGGCGCCTGGGCCAGATGGAGAAGAAGAGAAAGAGAACAACTCTTCAGAGGCGTCTCCTGTGAGTCACTAAATGTAACTGCAGTGTAATCACTTATATTTCTCCTGAGCCTACATACAAAGGTTTTTCTCTGTAAAAATACATCCGCAGTTCACAATGAGACGCAAAAAATTCCGTGTGACCCCGCCCTACTCAGAAAAACTTAAGGGCCCGAGCCCCGGATGTTTTGGGACCCTAGCAACGCCCCTGAGTGACAGACTCAGACCACCCTGTACAAGCAGCTATGCCCTCAGCTCCCCCTGCACAGTTGAAAGATCTCAAGAGAATGAATCCTGCTACGTAAACAGATCTGTCTAAGAAAGGGAAAGTAAAATCTGTCTCCCTGTGATACTGAGGTACATCCTCTGATTTGCTAGTGATATGTATTGGAAAAAAAGTCTCCTAATCTCATCTACTATTAGATTTTGTGTGGAGGTGATAGGTGCTCTTTGAAGTTTCTGTATGTGTTTAATGTTGCACATTTGGATCATTGGTCACAGACAAATGTATAGGACATTGTAACGAAAAAGAAAAGAGGATTTGTGCTAAAATTATAATAGAGAGTGTAAACATTCTGCATGAAGATGGAGGAAAGACATCCGAGTTCCCGCCAATACAGTACTGAAGCAGCGGGCAGCAGTTTTGGGTTGTGCTTACTTCTGATCCATCTGAAGGGCCTGTGACCACTGCAGCCGTTCGGTGGCTATACCGGTCACATGCAGCTGCATTGACGCGCATGCGCAGTTCTCTTCCTGAGCCATGATCTCAAAACATCACGTGACTGCTAAAGCCACCGATTGGCTGCAGTGCTTACATGCTCTGTCAGTGGCTTTAGCAGTCATGCGCCTTTCCATTGACAGCAGCCATCAGGAAGTGAATGGCGCATGCGCAACAAGGTCAATAAAACAGCACGTGACTGCTAAAGCCACCGATTGGCTGCAGTGCTCAAAGGCTCTATCAGTGGCTTTAGCAGTTATGCCCCGCTCCATTGACTTCAGTCATCAGGAAGTGAATGGCGCATGCGCAACAATGTCAATAAAATGGCACGTGAGAGTGGAAAGCACCAGTTGGCTGCAGTGATGAAGGGCTCCCTCAGAGGCATCGGAAGTAAGCATGAGCCACAGACATTACTGGCAGCTTTAACTCCTTAACGACCGCCCGCCGACTTTAGACGTTGCTGCAAACACCGGAGTTTGCGCCGCCCGGGTGCCGCAGCTGCGCTGGGTTTGGGGCTGTACTACACAGCCCTGATCCCAGAGCATCCCCTGCAAGCACCGGATAGCGAAGGAAACCTGTTACTGCAGCGCAATCAAAGGGTTCCCCTGCTCTGTCGGGTGATCGGAACACCCGGTGACCCGACAGAGCCCGGGGAACGGCTGCACAGTCAGCCCTGGGGACCTAGAGTAGCCCCAGAGCTGCCTGTGTAACAAGCCAGTGACCAGGGCAGACTGTGTGGTGTCCTGATCACTGCATGTGTCAGTGACACAGATTAGACTGTAGTAGCATATATGAATATGCTTATACATTAATAATTGTTAAAAAAATAAATAATAATTGTAACAGTTCTCCCTTCAGGGAATTAAAAAAAAAACGAAAAAAAAAAAAAAACACAAAAAAAGTGTAAAAAAATGAATAAAAAAATAAAATAGAAATAAATATTTAATAAAAAATAATTGTGCATAAATTACACACAAAAAACCTACACATATTAGGTATCCACACGACCGTAATAACCTGTAGAATTAATCTAACAAGTTATTACGTGTGAAATGTGAATGGTGTAAAAAAAAAAAAAAAAAAAAATTTTTTAAAAAAACTAACTTTTTTTTTTTTTAAAAATACAATTTATTTATAAGTGAACTTAAACTATTCCCCCATAAAGTACAACTTGTCTCGAATAAAACGAGGCCTCGTACAACTGCGTCATTGAAAAAAAAAAGTTACAACTGTTGAAACACAGAGGCAAAAACGACAAAAATGTTCTGGTCATTGACTACTTTTCAGGTGTTCGGCTTAAGGGGTTAAAGCTGTTGTCTTATCATGCTGGTTCACTGAGCCACAAGCAGCTTCAGATTCATGCTTCCTATCTCTCCTTGGTCAGGCTGTGGGTGGATCTATAGCAGCGACGATCATATCAGCCCCATATTCACAGTTCTACTTATTGTACTGACACGAGAGCAGGAGACCTTCTAAATGAGCTCTTTGTTCTAAAGTAACAAACAAAGGAGAGTAATGACATTTGTTTAGAGATAAGGCTATGTTCACACGGCATAATTTCGACACGCATTTTGCCACGTATTTGCGCTCTAAGATGAACGAGACGTGCGCCGAAATTACGCTAACCCATAGCTCTCATAAAGAGCTCAGAACTATGGATTACGCCTCCTCTCCCCGCTCGTACAATACAAGACACACGATATATTGCGCTGCGTACTGTATGCGCTGCAATACACCGTGTGAACATAGCCTAACACACTCTGTCCTCAAACTGCCGGCATCCTGTGTGCCGACCTGTGGCACATAGGACAAAGAGACAGAGCAGAGAAAGGAGAGAGCAGGACGGTAACCAAAGAAACCTGTGTGCAACTCAGAGCAGATAAAATGTTATCTCCTCAACAAAGAAAAATAAGCCAAGCAATGTACTTGGAAAAAGTCTTCATTTACCAATCCCTACATATTGGAAGCGAATCTTTGCAGTGAAACAGCCCCTTTAATGCTGTCTTGGTAGTCAGTGCTAAGATGAGTTAGTGCTGTTGTCATTTGTTTCATGGATTTAGCTACCTGATGAAGTGGGTTATGTATCTATTCACGAAACGCGTTGTTTTTATAAAATAAAAGTGACACTTTAATAGTGGATATAGTCCCAGTGTCCTTTATGTGTTAGCTTACTATCACCACTAGCGCTACTTTCTCATTTATATATATATTATATATATATATATATATATATATATATATATATATATATATATATATATATGGATTTAGTTACAATTCTATTTTTGTTTTAATTGTAAACCCTTTTAATGTGTATTTGTTATATTTGATTTTTTAGGTTTTTACTACTTTTTAATTGGAAATCATCAGCTTCTCTACTGACAAATGTGGACAGCTACAGCTACTGACGCGCCCTCCTCTTCTAGGACGAGCCACTTACTTTAATAGCTCCAATGGGGGGTCTTGAGCGCCTGCGCCGCTGCTCCAGCCCCAGACACTTCACAACAATGTGTCACTGGCTGTAAAGACACCCAGCGCTTCCCTCTGCTTCTGGTATCAAACTGACAATGTGAACAGAGGTTTCTGCGTCTCAGAATATCAACTCCGCTCAGAAAGTATAGAAGGAAACGGAGCCGATCCCAAGAGGAAGGAAATGCAGCATAATAAGGAAGAGCTGTAAATTTACGGATGTTCTCCCTGGGGGCCACCCTCCCATCCCCCAAACTTGCGTCTAATTTTTTGGGGGACTCAGAAACCCAGGCGATCCTCCTTTTGTATTGTGTATTTTTATATGAAATTTGGAAAATAAATTTTTTGCAAAATAACTTTTGTCTGCTCCCTACTGTGACAAGAGGCCTCCATGCCCATTTTACTCACTTGCAATCTCCTTCGCCCCATTAACATCCTCCCCCCCTCCCACTTCTTTTTTTCACACCTGTATCAAAAAAGTTTATTTTGTCTAAATAAACACATTTTTGGGGTCATGTTTGAGGGGGGGTCATAAACCAATACCATGATGCAATATCCATGAAGGGGAAATTTCCCCAAAAAAAGGTTTTTTAAAAAAAAACTTCAAAATTTAAATACCAAATTAAAGCCAAAATAAATTTAAAGGGCCCGGGGGTTCACCGGCTTAAAATGGCCGAAATTTCGGCCCCGAAATTTAAACCCCGCCGAAGTGCGCTAATTACGGCCCTAAAAAACGGCCCCCCCCTTAAACGGAAATTCACATTTTCTCATGGAGAACTATCATTAACGTCTCCTCTCCCCGCCCGAGATAAATTAACATGCACTTTCAGCGGCGTATACGCGCCGCTAGCAGTGATTTTTCCCTAGGGGCCGGCGAAGTCCCGGGCCCCCCGCTCATTTCCCCCCCCCCAACCACCGGCGAAATTTGGGCGGGGGGCGAAATTACCCCCCGCATTTAAGGGCCGGGAACCAAACCTAGTAAACCATTGAGTTATCTGTTTTATAGTCGTCCCCCCCCCAAAATGCACTTCTATGCCACTATCCTCCCCTACCCCCCTATTCCTAAAAAACCCTTTGCCTACCCTCACACACTCACATGGGCAACGACTTCCAAATCCCCCTGTCAAATTTCCACCCTCCACCTGACCCTACCTCCCACCTTTTTCACAGCTTTAAAAACCCTCTAAACAAAACCACAAAACCCCCTTTTGCTCTATCCCACACACACCTTTTTCACACCTCCCTGCTTCCCCTTTTGCTGCTGGGGACATCTCCCCAACCCTGGTAAACCCCCCCCCTAAAACCCAAAAACCCCCCCCCCCCCCTTTTTAATATTTCACCTGCTCCTTACGGGCCAAAAAAAAAACAAACTCCAAAACCCCCCTTTAAACCTAAAGCCCAAATTCCCCTACCCCGCAAACCCTATCCCCATGTTTTGGAGCTCTCTGGAACCACGTTTTTTGGGCAACAAGTTCCCCCCATCCCACCCTTCATCCCCCAAAAACCCACCTTTCCCTTTGGGACTAACAGAAACCGGGGTGACCCCCTTTCTGACAACTTCCCCTGCTGCACCTCTTAGGGCGGGCTTCAGTTTTACCCCCCCCCCCCGCTTTTTGGAAGTAAAAAAGGCGGGGGTGTGGGCCCTTTTTTCTGCAGATACCTGCTTCTTTTGCCCCCCATTCCCCCCACTACTTTCCCTCACCCCCCCCCCTTTCCCCCCCCAAAAATTTTGCACCCCGGGCCCCCAAAATCTACTCCCCCTCCAACCTCCAAGTGGCTTTTGTATACCGACCCCCCGGCCCCTCCCACCCCCCTTCCTTGACCCCCCCCCCAAAAAAATTTTACTTCCTGGCCCTTCACTTTCTTTCCACTGACATCCCCACTATTATCTTTGGGAGTTTTTCCAATCCCCAATCGCCCCAACCCCCGCCCACTACTAACAAACCCCTGTCACTCCCCCTTTTCCTTTGGCCTCACCCAGTGGACCTCGGGAGCCACCAAAAAAAGGACACACACTGGACCTCATTTTCACCCGCCTCTGTCCTCAATCAAAACCCTCAATCTCTCCTTTACCCATCTTTTGACCCCCAATCTGCTCCCCTTTCCCACAATTCCACCCCCCTGCCCCAAATCTTTTAAAAACCCCCCGCACACTCTCTGAATCTCTTTCCCCTCTCTCTACCATCTCCCATTTGCTGTACCCGGGAGCAGCACCACTTTCTACAAAAACCACGACCCATTTCCACTCTTGACATGGTCGCCCCTTTTTTTCCCCAAAAAAACCCCCCAAAAAAAAGAACCCGCAAAATCCAGACAACCCTGGAAACACAGACTCCACCAAAGCGACCCTTCCCCAAAATTTGGGCTAAACCCCCCTTGGAAAAAAACCCCGCCCATTTGCTGACTTCACCTTATACAAACAATCACTGCATACTTTTTAAATCTCACTCCCCTCACCCCAAAACCACTTTACTTAAACCACCCTCATATCCTCCCTGTCTCACAACCCCAGCAACTTTTTTAAAAACCTTCAACTCTCCCCTGCGTCCACCGAAACCCCCTTTCCCCCCATCCTCCCCTCTCAGCAGATACTTCGCCCTCACTTCCAAAAATAAGATCAACCCTAAACAGAAAAACCCTTTCACCCGGGGCAGTCCCCCTCCATCTTTTCCTCGTTCCCGCAGTGCCCCCCCAAAACCCCCACCTCTAAAACCTCTCATCACTATTCCCCCCTATCCCCTTTCCCTCTACGGTCACCCCATGACAAGTTTCCTCCTCTCTACTGTCCAAATCCAACCTCACTTTGAAAACCTTGACCCACTGCCACTCACCTCATCCCTAAACCTTTAAGGCTTTTTATCATCCCAGCCCTCACCCATTTTTCGTAAACCTATCATTAACCTCGGGCCTCTCCCCCTTCCTCCTTTAAACATGCGGCCATCACCCCACCCCTTTAAAAAAACCCCCCTCTTGATCCCTTTTTGTTTTTCCCCAACTATCGCCCCATCCACTGCTTCCTTCCCCCTCTAAACCCTCGAACAGAAACGCCCTATCTTCAGCGCCCTCTCACCAAATTCCCCAAACTCTCTCCTTGCCCCCACTGCAATCTGGTTTCCCCGACCCCACCACTCTACAAAAAACCCCCCTAACCAAAGTCCCCAAACGACCTAGAAAAACTGCCAAGCCTCACACCACTACCCTGTGCTTCTCCTCCTAGACCTGTCCTCGCCTTCCCCCCATTACTCTGTGTTTTCTCCCCTAACTTTCCTCTCCTTTCCTTATTTCGTGCTCCCCCCTTCCAAGCCCTGTCCTCTCCTTCCCCTTACCCTTGTGCTCCTCCTCCTAACCTGTCCTCTCCCTTTTCCCCCTTTACTCTTGTTTCCCCTAAACCTTTCCTCTCCCTTTGAAAAAGTCGACCACTCACTCCTCATACAAATCCCCCTCGGCATCACGGACTCAGCCCTTTCCGGGATCTCCCGAACCTCTCTGATCGGACATTCAGAGTCCTCACTAAACCGCACCACCTCCCCCCTTTTCCCCCCGGCCTCTGTCGGTGCCCCCGGGGGTCGGGTACGGGGTCCACTACTCTTCTCAAATCTACACTCTTGTCTGGGGTAAACTAATAGCATGGCACGCTTTCATTACCACCTTAAACGGACAATCCCCAAACTCTACATCCCCGGGCCCCCAGAGGGTCACCTCTCTACTCCCCCCCATCCCTGACTGACTTTCGTACATATCCCCCTTTTTCCCTCCTCACCTCCTGAAGCTAAACTGGAAAAAAAACTGAATTCATCTTTTTTCCAAACCGCCCCCCTCCACCCCTCCACCTGATCTCTCTACACGTCAATGGCTTAAATCTCTACCACTCCAAAAGCCCTTTTCCCTGGATAACCTTTACTCCTCTCTGTCCTTCAAACCGCACATCCACACCCTCACCTCTGCTGCCCCCTCCACCTGAAAAATATCTCCCAACCGCCATTTTTTAACTCTGAAAGACAAAGATGCTGGCCCACCCCCCCCCCCCCCCCCCCCCCCCCCCCCCCCCCCCCCCCCCCCGGGTCATCTCCTCCCTAGACTATTGCAACACCTCCTCTGTGGCCCCCCCAGCTAGCACCCTCGCTCCCCTCCAAACCACCCTTTAAACCCTCGGGGTTTTGCCTGTCTAAATTACCTCCCCTCCTCGCATTCCCCCTGCCCCCCCCTCCCCAAACCCTTTTCCGGGGGCCCGGGCCCAAAGGGCCCAGCGAATCCTTTTCAAGCTAGTAACCATGACCTAAAAAGGCTCCCCATAACCTCTCCCCTCCATACTTTCTCTGCCTAATCCCCAAAGAAAACCCCCCACGCACTCTCCGCTCCTAACGGGAAACCTTCCCCTCTGCCTCCCCCGGGTGCAACTCCTCCCCAACAACCTTTCTCCTAACTTCTCCCCCGGCTTCCCCCATACTCCTGGAACTAAACTCCCCCAACACCTCAGCCCTCTCCCCCACCTTCCACCAGCCTCAAAAGCAACCTGAAAACCCATCTCTCAGGTTTCCTATAACCAAAAATAAACCCCCCCAAACCCGTACACCCGGCCCCCCAAACCTGTCCTGCCCCTCACCTTCTGTCTCCCTTCCCCACCTTTTCCTTTTAGGGGTGTAAGCCCTCACGGGAGGGACCCCCTCTCCTTCTGAAACCAATTTTTTAGTTATTAATTTGCACCTTTTTAAATTTTTTGACCGATTTTTATTATGAAACCTGAATTACAACGCTCTGGAACCAAGGGCGCTCAAAAAATAAATAATAATTAAAAACTCACCTTTCTCAAATCCAGGTTCGCCTCTTTTTCCTTTGGGAGCAAATGTTTTAAAAAAGACTCGACCCCAAATTTAGGGCCCAACTTCCGAGCAATCACACGAGCGCACAAACAAGTTACTGGAAGGGGAAAAACCGATCTCTTCAAAACCCCCGAAAGAGCTGAGCCCCCATAGGTGGGCCCCCTGGAAGAAGAAAAACCGCACAGAGAAGGGCGGAGGTCAGGGAAAAGGAAAAAAAAGACGGAGGTCCCCCGCAACCCCTGGGGTAACCCTAAATGTGTATGGAGCCCCGGGGGCAACGGATTTTCACTTTCACCTCTGCAAACCCTACTGTTATGGGGCCCCGGAGCAACGGATGTCCTGACCCCTGCTAACCCTAAATGTTGGGGAAGGGACCCGGATGTCCCCCGCACCCTGCAACCCTTTTCGGGTTTTTGGGGGCCCCGGGGGAACGGATGTCACGCCCTCTGCTAACCCTACGTGTAAAGGGCCCCGGGGCAGACGGGGTTTTCACTGCACCTCTCTAACCCACTGTGTAAAGGTGCCCCGGGGCAACGATGTCACTGCACCTCTGCAAAACCCCACTGTGTAAAGGGGCCCGGGGCAGACGGGAAATCACTTTCACCTCTGCAAAACCCCACTTGTATTTGGGGGCCCCGGGGCAGACGGAAGTTTAAATGCACCTCTGCAAACCCCACGTGTATGGGCCCCGGAGCAAAAACGGATGCATTTCAAAACCCCCGCTAACCCTACTGTGTATGGGGCCCCCCGGGGAAGACGGAAGTTTACTCACCCCCCGCTAAACCCCCACGTTTATGGCCCCGGAGCAGACCCGGGTTCACCCGCACCTCTGCTAACCCCACTGTGTATGGGGCCTGGAGCAAAGGATGCACTGCACCTCCAACCCTACTTGTATGAGGCCCCCCGAAACCCCGACGGATGTCCCGCACCTCTGCTAACCCTACTGTGTATGGACCCCCGGGGCAAGGCATGTCAAATGCACCCCCGCAAAACCCCAAATGGGGTATGGGCCTGGACAGACGGATTCACTGCCCCTCGCAACCCCCCTGTGTAAGGGGCCCCGGGGCAGGGCGGGTGTCACTGGGGAAACCCCTGCTTTAAACCCCAACTGTGTATGGGGCCTGGAGCAGACGGAAAAACACTGCACCCTGCTAAAACCCTTTCTGTGTAAGGGCCTTTGGGCAGACGGATGTCACTGCAAACCCCTGGGAACCCTATTTTGGGGTTGGGGGGGGGGGGGGGGGGGGGGGGGGGGGGGGGGGGGGGGGGCCCCCGGGGCAGATGGGAAAGTCCCCTTTCACCTCTCTTAAACCCCCCCCGTTTTATAGGGCCCCGGAAAACAACGGATGCACTCACCTCTGGGGTAACCCTACTGGTATGGGCCCGGAGGGAACGGATGCACTGCACCTCTGCTAACCCTACCCGTGTATGGGGCCCTTTAGCAGACCAAGTCACTGCCCCCCTGCTAACCCCACTTTGTTTGGGGCCCTGGAGCAACGGATTTTCCCCTCAAACCCCTGCTAACCCTACTGTGTATGGGGCCTTGGGGGCAGACGAGTCACTGCACCTCTGCTAAAACCCACTGTTTGGGGGGCCCGGAGCAGGACGGATGTTAATGCAAAAACCCCTAAACCTACAAGGGGCCCGGGGCAGACCCCCCCTTCCCCTGGGAAACCCCGCCAACCCTAAAAATGTTAAAGGGGGCCGGTTTGGAACCCAAAGGTGTGACGCACTTGTAAACCCTTAAACCCTTTTTATGGGGCCCCCAGCAACCCCCGGATTGTATGAATTCTCTAACCCTTAAAAATTTTATGGGGCCCGGGAAAAGACGGGGGGGTCTCTCCCCCCTTCAACCCAACAAACCCCCGGGGCAGACATTTCCCCCTTTACCTCCTTTTTACCCTTTTTGTTTAAAGGGCCCCGGGGGCGGAAAAAAATCACTGCACCCAATGAAAAACCCTAACTGTGAGGAACCCCCCAAACCAAATAAATTTTCACTCCCCCTCTGTAAACCCGAGGACTAAAAAAAAAAAGGGGGCCCCCAAACCCAAAACGGTTTTAAAATGCACCTTCGCTAAAAACCTTAAGGGGTAATGGATCCCGGATTGGGTGATTAAAAAACACCTCGCAACCCCATGTGTATGGTGGGAGCAACGGATATCACTTCCCTCTGTTTTAATTTTCTGGTTTTTTTGAATCCGGGGCAAATTGGGGTATTGTCCTTTAAAAAACCCTAAAAAAGGGATTGCCCGTTAAAAAACGGGATTTTTCCAAATTTTTGAACTATGGGGTTTTTAAAAAAAAGGGGGGAAAAAAAGTTTCTCCTTCTGGTTCTTAAAAAAGTTTCCCAGTACAAAAAAGGGGAGCCCCTGTGGTTTTCCATTCCTTTTTTAAGGGGTTCCCAAAATTTCAGGGAGAGGGTTGGTTTTCCTCCCAAAAATTCCTTTTCTATAACCAAACCGAGTTTCAAAAAAAGGGGAAAAAAGGCTCCCGTTTTTTTTAAAATTTTTAATTGGGGGTTCCATACAAAAAAAGCGTTTCTTTTTCCAAAAAAATTCTTGGAAAATTGGAGTTTATAAGGAGGGGAGGCTCCGTTCTTATTCTGGGTTTGGGAATTAGTACAAAGGGAAAAAGGTTGGGTTTAAAATTTGGTTTATGGGAGGGGTTTTTCCCATTTCAAGGGGGGTTTGAAAACCTCCAAAATTAAAAAGGGTTAAAAAGGGGGGTTGGGGGGGTTCCAACACACGCTCTGTTTATTTTTGGTTTTTTTTTTTTTGGAGCCCATAAAAGGGGAGGCCCAAAAAATGTGTTTCTCCTTTGTGTAAATTTTGGGAAAGTTTCCCCAAAAAATTTTTCAAAAAGGGGAAATCTTTTTCTAAAAAAAAATTCCGTTTCCCTGAGGGGTTTTTAAAAAAATTTAAAAAGGGGAGGCCCCTTTTCTCTAAAAAAATTCTATTCTATTAAAGGAAATTTTAAAATAAAAGGGAAGCGTTGGTTCCCATTTTAAAAACAAAAAAAATTAAAAGTTTATTTTTTTTTAAAGATGGGTTTTTGGCCTTTGGGTTAAAAATTTAACGTTGTAAAAATTATTTTGGTTTGAAACTTTTTATGTTAAAATTTTCCAAAAATTAAAACCCCGGTGGTTCGTAAAGGGGTTTTTTAAAATTTGGGGGGGGAATTTGGGAAAGAAATGAGGTTTTTGTATTATATGGAAAAATTTTCAGGTTTGGTTTAAAAAGTGTTTTCCCAAAAAGGACCCAAATATTAACTTCAACCCCAAATTGTTTGGGGAAAAAAGAAAAACAAAACGTTATACTTAAATTTAGGTGCGGATTTTAAAGCAATTAAAATTTGGGAAATTTTTAAAAAAGGGTGGGGGTTTTTAATTAAAAGGGGGTTTGTATTTAAGGGAAGGGGGGGGTTTTTAAATTTTTTAATTTAAAAAGTTTTTTAAAGGAAAAGTTTTTAGAAAAAGAGTTATTGGGGAAAAGGGGGAAATTTTAAATTTAAAAATTTAAAAAATTTGGGGAGGGGGTTTTTGGGTATTTAAAAGGTTTTTTTTTTAAAAGTTTTGAAAAGGGAAATTAAAGGGTTTTAAATTGGGGAATTTTTTTGGGGGTTTTGGATTTTTTTAAAATTTTTTTTGGTTTTTTTTAGGTTTTTATTAAATTTGTTGTTTTTTTTTTTAAAATTTAATTTATTTATTTTTTTAAAATTTTTTTTTTTTTTGGTTGTTTTTTGGGAAAGAAGGGGGTTTTTTTAAATTTATTTTTTTTTTTATTTCCCGGTTAAAAGGGTTTTTTCCTGTTTTTGGCTATGTGCATCTCCTGTTTTAGGGGGGGGGCTGCGGGTGGCCGAAAATTTGGCTTTTTTTCTACGTCAGCGCCCCGCCTATTGTGGGGGTGGCTTTGTGGCGAGCCGGCCAAAGTGCGCCGCGTCCCGTGCGGTTTGGGGGTCCCGGAAAATCGGGCCGCATGCGCGGGCCCGGGGGACATCCGAAGAGCAGCCTTTACACAGGTGATTTTTTGTTTTTTACAAGGGATTAAATTTTTGTCAAATTAAAGGGTGTTGTGCTACGACTAAGGGTTACCCTTTAAAACCGAAACGCGTCAGCAGCCCCCCCATGTTTTGGCTTGTTTATGTTCCCCACTTGTTTTTTTAAATTTAAAAAAGGCGACCTTTTTGTATTTCTACCGAGTTGCTGGGCATCTTTCTATTTGATATTGGGGCTGGTGGGTTTCCAAGTACAGCCCGGGGTTTAAAAAGGGGTGGGGAGCTGGGGTATGGGGCCTCTTTGTTTTTGGAGCCCCTCCCGTTCTGTGGGAGTTCCCAGTACAGGGGGCGCTGTGTTCTCCATTCTGTTTTTAGGAGTTCCCAAACAGGGGGCGCTGTGTTTTTCCCCCTTTTTTCTGTGGAGTTCCCAGTACAGGGGAGCCTTGTTCCCCCATTTTGTTCATGGGAGTTTTCCCAAATACAGGGGGCGGGTGTGTTCCCATTCTTTCTAAAGGTAGTTCCCAGTACAGGGGGCGCTGTGTTTCCCTCCATTTTTGTTTTTTTTGGGAGTTCCCATACAGGGGGCACTGGTTCTCCATTCGGGTTTTATAGGGAAAATTTTCCCCGTACAGGAGAGTGCTGTGTTCTCCCTTCTGTTTTAAAGGGGGGTTCACAGTACAGAGGAGCGTGGTTCTCCAAATTTTGTTCTTGGGAGTTCAAATACAGAGGACGCTGTGTTTTTCCATTCTGTTCTATGGGAAATTCACAGTAAAAAGTGGGGCGCTTGTTTTTCCATTCTTTTTTATGGGAGTTTCCCCCCGAAAAAGGGGAAACACGTGTTCCCCCATTTTTGTTTTTAAAAGGAAATTTCATTAAAAAGGGGGGGGGCACTGGTTTTTCCCTTCTGTTCTATGAGAGTTCCCAGACAGGGGAGCGCTTTTTCTCTATTCCCTTTTTTATTAGATTCCCAGTCAGGGGAGCACTGTTTTCTCCATTCTGTTTATGAAGTTCCCAGTACAGGGGGGCGAAAGTTCTCCATTCTATTCTATGGGAGTTCCCGGTCTACAACTCTCATAGGACACAGTCCCACATTCAGAACCCCCTTGAAGGACCCTTCACATATGACCATATCATAGCATTACACTGGTGTCTAATAAAGGCCACCCCATCTCGTACACCCTATTACAGATTTAGGAGATTGTGGAGGGGCAGCCCAACCCCTCGGGGGAACCCCCTGAGACCCAAAGACCCTTAGAAAATGGCTCCATCCCATACATCCTATTAGGACACTACAGAGGGTCCCCTAGACTCAGGACCCCTCTATGACCCCTCACATATGGCCACACCCAGATATTAAAGGGGCGTCTCATGAAGGAGACTCCAGCTCATGCATCAGGAGCCAAAATTTGGGGCGCCCAACCCCCCCCCCAGGACCCTCCCCCATAAAACCCGGGAATTTGTTTCTTTATACAATGCCCCCGGGCCCTACACCCCCCTTGTGGGCCCTTCCCTCTGGGGGGGGGGGGGGGTCCCGCCCCGGTCCCCTCCCGGGGGCCCCCTCCCAAAATTTTTGGGTTAGGCTCCCGCCCCGGGGCCCTCGGGGCCCCCCCTCAAATCGGGGGTTCCCGCCCCGGTCCCTCGGGGGCCCCTCTCATATCGGGGCTCCCGCCCCGGTCCCTCGGGGGCCCCTCGCATAGCGGGGCACCCGCCCCCTTTTCCCCCGGGGGCCCCTCTCAAAATCGGGGGTTCCCCCCCCCCGGTCCCCCCGGGGGGCCCCCTCTCAAAAAACGGGGCACCCCCCCGGTTCCCCCGGGGGGCTCTCCCCTATGGGGGGCACCCGTCCCGGTCCCTCGGGGGCCTCTCCCCTATGGGGGGCTCCCGTCCCGGTCCCTCGGGGGCCTCTCCCCTATGGGGGGCACCCGTCCCGGTTTCCCCCGGGGGGCCCCTCCCCCATGGGGGGCACCCCTCCCGGTTTCCCCCGGGGGCCCCCCTCCCCAAAGGGGGGGAAACCCCTTCCCCGGGCCCCCCGGGGGCCTCTCCCCCATGGGGGGGAAACCCCCCCGGTCCCCCCCGGGGGGCGCCCCCCTATGGGGGGGCACCCCGGGCCCGGGCCCCCCCCCGGGGGCCTCTCCCCCTTGGGGGGCACCCGTCCCGGTCCCTCGGGGGCCTCTCCCCTATGGGGGGCACCCGTCCCGGGCCCCCCCGGGGGCCCCCCCTCCCCTATGGGGGGCACCCACCCGGCCCTCGGGGGCCTCCCCTATTTGGGGGCACCCGTTTCCCCGGGGGGGGGGGGGGCCCTCGGGGGCCCTCTCCCCTAGGGGGGGACCCGTCCCGGTCCCCCGGGGGCCCTTCCCCCAGGGGGGGGGGGGGGACCCTCCCCGGGCCCTCGGGGGGGGCCCTCCCCATGGGGGGGACCCGTCCCGGTTTCCCTCGGGGGCCCTTTTCCCCTATGGGGGGCAACCCCCCCGGGCCCCCCAGGGGGCCCCTCCCCTATGGGGGGCACCTCCTTTTCCCCTTTAAAGGGGGCCCCTTTTCCCCCAATGGGGGGCACCCGTCCTGGTCCCTCAGGGGCCTCTCCCCTATGGGGGGCACCCGTCCTGGTCCCTCAGGGGCCTCTCCCCTATGGGGGGCACCCGTCCTGGTCCCTCAGGGGCCTCTCCCCTATGGGGGGCTCCCGTCCTGGTCCCTCAGGGGCCTCTCCCCTATGGGGGGCTCCCGCCCCGGTCCCTCAGGGGCCTCTCCCCTATGGGGGGCACCCGTCCTGGGCCCCCAGGGGCCTCCCCCTATTTTGGGGGGACCCCTCCTGGGGCCCCTTTAGGGCCTCTCCCCCCATGGGGGGCAAACCCTCCTGGTCCCTCAGGGCCTCTCCCCAAAGGGGGGCACCCGTCCCGGGGCCCTCAGGGGGGCCCCTCCCCTATGGGGGGCACCCGGGCCTGGGGCCCCCAGGGGCCTCTCCCCTATGGGGGGCTCCCGTCCCGGTCCCTCAGGGGCCTCTCCCCTATGGGGGGCTCCCGCCCCGGTCCCTCAGGGGCCTCTCCCCTATGGGGGGCACCCGTCCCCGGTCCCTCGGGGGCCTCTCCCCTATTTTGGGGGGGAAACCTTTCCCGGTCCCCCAGGGGGCCTCTCCCCTATGGGGGGCACCCGTCCTGGTCCCTCAGGGGCCTCTCCCCTATGGGGGGGGGGGGGGGACCCCGCCTTTGGCCCCAAGGGGCCTCTCTTATATCGGGGTTCCCCTCCCCCTTTCCCCCCCGGGGCCTCCCCCTATGGGGGGGCCCCCCCGCCCTGGGCCCCAGGGGGTTCTTATATTCCCGGGGTCCCGTACCCGCTCGGGCATTCCCGGTGATGATTGGGGGGAGGCCCCCCGGGGGCCCTGGGTTTACTTTCCCGGCGGGCCTCCCGGGCCCATCAGGCGCCTGAGCAGGACACAGCCCGGAGCAAACAGGAAGTAGCCGGGAGCCACGTCACCCGCACCCCAGGCATCGCCCCGGCACCTCCCGGACGCAAAAAACCCCCGGCCACACAACCGGAGAGTTTGGGGGGGAGTGACCGGCCCACTTACCCCCCTGGAAGCGGGGAAAAGCCCCCCAAAAGCAGCCCCGTCCCGCCCCCAATTTTGCCAGCCGGGACTGTGGGGGAGGCCCCCGGCTTTTTCCTTTATTTAAAAGCCTGACGGGAAAAGGCCGCGCTGTCCTCTTATTCAACGCAAAACAGGAATTTCTCCGCCTGTCACAATCGATATAGTGAAGCTTCACCTCAGCGGCGCCGGGAAGGACGCGAACCAGAGGCGGAGACGAGACGCGCGGGTACTTTCACTTTTGTCAGATCAAAAGTGAAAAATCCTCCCCAAATGGGGAAAAAATTTTAAATGGACGTGAGGGCAGAATCCGGCGCCGCGGCTTTTTTTGACCTGTTTTTTTTTTTTTTTCCGGCCCGGCAGTTGGGTAGACACTACGGCCAGGGCCCCTGAGGGGAAAGAGGCAGCGCGCGATGGGAGACAAGGGCCCCAAACCAAAGGAATGGGGGGAAACGGGCCCGGGGGTGGTTGCCCCTTTGCAACGCCCGGGAAAACGGAGCGGGGGGTACGTAATGGGGTTAAAAACCCAGGACATAAGACGCAGTGAGAGAGGCGCCACCAAATAAAGGGGCGGGGAAAGGGGGGGGGCTTTGGGCCCCCCCTAGCAACCCGTCACAACGCAGCTGGCAGCGCGCGTCATGCGCAGGGGGCGTGGCTACGTGACGTAAGACGCAATGGGCCGGCGCTGCGGCTAGAGCTGGAGGAGCGGCGGAGAGGAGTCAGTGTGCGCGGATCGCGCTGGAGCCGCCGCCGACTGTAGAGCAGCCTCCTCCGCGGAACCACAGCGGCCTCCGCCGGGGGCAGCGCCTCTCGCCTCCACCCCCGATGCCCGCGTTATGTCGCCATAGATGAGCTTCATGGGGCTCCTCAGGATTATGATGCCGCCCAAGTTGCAGCTGCTGGCGGTGGTGGCCTTCGGGGTCGCGATGATCTTCTTGGAGAACCAGATCCAGAAGCTGGAGGATTCCCGGGGAAAGCTGGGTAAGCGGCCGGGGGAGGGGAGCAGCAGCCGCCAGTGCCAGACGCGTCTCCAGCAGCGAGAGACAGCCGTGTCTGACGGGGCCCGGAGAGGAGGCGGGGACGGGGCAGCTGTCAGGGGAGAGCGGCATGTATCTAATGTATCTGAGCCCCCCTCCGGGCACGTCTGTATCTGAGCCCCCCTCGGAGCACGTCTGTATCTAATGTATCTGAGCCCCCCTCCGGGCACGTCTGTATCTACTGTATCTGAGCCCCCCTCCTCCGGGCATGTCTGTATCTAATGTATCTGAGCCCCCCTCCTCCGGGCACGTCTGTATCTGAGCCCCCCTCCTCCGGGCACGTCTGTAGCTGAGCCCCCCTCGGGGCACGTCTGTATCTGAGCCCCCCTCCGGGCACGTCTGTATCTGAGCCCCCCTCCGGGCACGTCTGTATCTGAGCCCCCCTCCGGGCCCGTCTGTATCTGAGCCCCCCCTGGAGCACGTCTGTATCTAATGTATCTGAGCCCCCCTCGGAGCACTCGTATCTAATGTATTGCCCCCTCGGCACGTCTGATTAATGTATCTGAGCCCCCCTCGGAGCACGTCTGTATCTAATGTATCTGAGCCCCCCTCGGAGCACGTCTGTATCTAATGTATCTGAGCCCCCCTCCGGGCACGTCTGTATCTGAGCCCCCCTCGGAGCACGTCTGTATCTAATGTATCTGAGCCCCCCTCGGAGCACGTCTGTATCTAATGTATCTGAGCCCCCCTCGGAGCACGTCTGTATCTAAGTATCTGAGCCCCCCTCGGAGCACGTTGTATCTAATGTATCTGAGCCCCCTCGGGGCACGTCTGTATCTGAGCCCCCCTGGGGGAAACGTCTGTATCTGAGCCCCCCTCCTCCGGGCACGTCTGTATCTGAGCCCCCCTCCTCCGGGCACGTCTGTATCTGAGCCCCCCTCGGGGCACGCCTGTATCTGAGCCCCCCTCGGGGCACGTCTGTATCTGAGCCCCCCTCGGGGCACGTCTGTATCTGAGCCCCCCTCGGGGCACGTCTGTATCTGAGCCCCCCTCGGGGCACGTCTGTATCTGAGCCCCCCTCGGGGCACGTCTGTATCTAGCCCCCCTCGGGGACGTCTGTATCTGACCCCCCCTCGGGGACTCTGTATCTGACCCCCCCTCGGGGCAGTCTGTATCTGAGCCCCCCCCCGGCACGTCGTATCTGACCCCCCCGGGGGGGGGGGGGACGTTTTTCTGTTATCTGAGCCCCCGCCTCCCTCCGGGGGGGGGTGGGGGCACGTCTTACTGAGTTTCCCCCCTCCTCCGGCACCGACTGTTATCGAGCCCCCCCTCCCCCGGGGGGGGGGCACGTCGAATTTTTGAGCCCCCGACTCCCCCCGGGGGGGGGGGGGCACGTCTGTATTTTCTGACCCCCCTCCCCCGGGGGGTTTTGGGGGCCCACCCCTGACGTGTATCTGACCCCCCTCCCCCGGGGGGGGGGCACTCTGTACTGATTTTCCCCCCCTCCCCGGGCACGTCTGTTTTTTCTGAGCCCCCTCCTCCAAGGCACGTTTAGCTGAGCCCCCCCCCCCCCCGGGCACGTCTGTAGTAGGAGCCCCCCCCTCCGGGCAGTCTGTACTATTACTGACCCCCTCCCTCCGGCCGTCTGTAGCTTTAGGCCCCCCCTCCGGACGTTGTGCTGATTATCCGATCCCCCCCCCGGCACCTTTGTATCTGACTAATCTCCAGAGGATAGGACATTCTGTTGCCCCTGATGGATTCTCAAGTACCTGGGAATGAAACGCGTCGGGCCTATGTATCTGGGCTGAGTTAATGTTTCTGTTTGACATAGACCATTGTTCTTGGACTCTCTTTGACTTTTTCCTTTTAGGGACCTTCTACAATTGGAGTGAGCTCTCCTGTAATCAGGGTGCACTAGGGCGTATATAGCCTGGGTTCCGGGACGGGACCGTCCTTTTTGGGACAAAAATCCCACAAGTATTTGGTCAGGCTGTTTGTAGATGGGGTATTGTAGGGATAGTATTTTCTATTCCCTGCATTCATCATTTAATTATATATCTGCTAATAGTTGTGTTTAGTGTGTCTTGGGAGATTATACTATTGCTCACTTTTTAAAGGGGTTTTGCCAGGAAGTGAATTGACGGGGAAAAAAGTTGGAAATTGAATAACAAACTTTTTCCCTTTTATCGTTTTTAATAATTCTGAAACGTTTTTGTTTTAGCGCCCTTTAGATCCATTTTTACAGCTGTCCCAGGGGATACGACCAGGCTGAGAGCTCCTCACCCTGGTCCACAGCTCAGACTCATTTTCTCCTCTCAGGCAGCTACTGAGTTTTAAACCCCAGGTGCTGTCATCTATTTCCCCCCTCTGACTCCTTATATCACACACACTCACTGCTGAGATTTCAACCCAGGTGCTGTCATTTACCCTTCCCTCTGTACCCTTAGAATACAACATCACGCTGACGGTGTTAACCCCAGGTGCGTCATTCTACTCCGTCCTTTTTTCCCCTTGTTTTTCAAACAGTCACTTGCTGGCGAGGCAACCCCCAGGTTTTTTTGGGGGGGGGGGGGGGGGGGGGGGGGTTTTTTTGGGTTAAAAAACAAAAATCTGTTTAATTTTGTTACTCACAGCCTTTACATAAACAGACCTTTCTTTGACTAAGAGGAAAGGCCTGGTGATGTCATTGCTGGGCCATGATTGCAATTCAAACAAAAACACACGCCCCCTCTGACGCACAGAGCTAAGAGCGGATCAGGAGGTATGAAATGAGATTGTGGCAAAACCCCTTTAAAGGTTATGTTTTCTACTCTTGTCCAGTGGAGGGTTCCTGTAGGGCTGGACTATCTCTTGGTATTATTGGGCGACCATATTTGCCCTTTATTGAGTTTTGTTCTTCTCCTTTGCCCGGACTTGAGCTGGCGGCTTGTTGTCCTGTTGGTTTCCTCCTCTTCCTCCTCCTCGGGAACCTGTTCTTATTTGGCGATTGCCCGGGGGTCTGGCGGTTTTCCCTCTTTGCCGTGTATTTGGCTTCCTTGCCCTTTTCACATTGATATGAATGATTTAATAGATCGTTGACTTTCCCACCGGTTTTCGCGCTGGTTATCCTGTTGGATCCCCTGCTCAGGGCGGCGCTGCAGATCCTTTTGTATTTCTCTGTTTTTGTGTTAGAATTTTTGTCGTCATTTACTCACACAGACTCCTAGATATAAAATGTATGTGTATATAATAATACATAAGTGTGTGTGTGTGTGTGTATATATATATATATATATATATATATATATATATATTCTGCATGTATGTCTGTGTGCATGAACCCTTTATCATTGGATACATTATTTCTTTATATCGCTCAAACCTATTCCATAGCGCTGTACAAAGAATATCGTTCACAACAGCCCTGTATCCAGTTACATAGTTAGTACGGTTGAAAAAAAGACACTTGTCCTCAAGTTCGACCAAGGGTGGGGATAATGTGGGTGAAGGGAGGGAGACAAGGACGTTAAGCCCAACCTCCCCACTGGTTAATGCCCTGGAACCCACAAGGCAAGAACCAATCTGCTCCAGTGGAGACCAAATCTGACCCCAGAGCCTCCACCAGCCAGGATCCAGAATGTTACATTGCTACAGTCACATGAAAAAGTTTGGGCACCCCTATTAATCTTAATCATTTTTAGTTCTAAATATTTGGGTGTTTGCAACAGCCATTTCAATTTGATATATCTAATAACTGATGGACACAGTAATATTTCCGGATTGAAATGAGGTTTATTGTATTAACACCAGGGGCGACATGTATGAATTCGACTGCGTATTTTTTTTTAACTTGGCGCCGGCACTCCAGTTCTAAATAGATATAGAAGAGTGTAGAATACGGCCGTATGAAGATTTTTGGCGCATTACATAGAGCTTAATGCGCCAAACTTTGTATGGTCAACGAGTGTAATGCGCCAAACTTGGCGCATTAAGCTCTATGTAGTGCGCCAAAAATCTGTCGTATTCTACACTCTTATCTATGTATTTAGAACTGGAGTGCCGGCGCCAAGTTAAAAAAAAGTACGCAGTCGAATTCATACATGTCGCCCAAAATGTGCATATTGCATTAAACCAAATTTTGACTGGTGCAATGTATGTGGGTACACCTTATCATTTTATTGATTTGAATACTCCTAACTACTTTTTACTGACTTTCTGAAGCACAGCATTGGTTTTGTAACCTCACTGAGCTTTGAACTTCATAGCCAGTGTATCCAATGATGAGAAAAGGTATTTAAGGTGGCCAATTGCAAGTTGTTCTCCTATTTTGATCTCCTGTGAAGAGTGGCATCATGGTTCCTCAAAACAACTCTCAAATGATCTGAAAACAAAGATTGTTCAACATAGTGTTCAGGGGAAGGATACAAAAAAGTTGTCTCAGAGATTTAACCTGTCAGTTTCCACTGTGAGGAACATAGTAAGGAAATGGAAGACCACAGGGACAGTTCTTGTTAAGCCCAGAAGTGGCAGGCCAAGAAAAATATCAGAAAGGCAGAGGAGAGAATGGTGAGAAGAGTCAAGGACAATCCACAGACCACCTCCAAAGAGCTGCAGCATCATCTTGCTGCAGATGGTGTCACTGTGCATCGGTCAACAATACAGCACACTTTGCACAAGGAGAAGCTGTGTGGGAGAGTGATGCGAAAGAAGCCGTTTCTGAAAGCACGCCACCAACAGAGTCGCCTGAGGTGCGCAAAAGCACATTTGGACAAGCCAGCTTCATTCTGGAAGAAGGTCCTGTGGACTGATGAAACAAAGATTGAGTTGTTTGGTCATACAAAAAGGCGTTATGCATTGCGTCCCAAAAACACAGCATTCCAAGAAAAACACTTGCTACCCACTGTAACATTTGGTGGAGGTTCCATCATGCTTTGGGGCTGTTTGGTGAATGCCGGCACCGGGAATCTTGTTAAAGTTGAGGGTCGCATGGATTCAACTCAGTATCAGCAGATTCTTCAGAATAATGTAGAAGACTCAGTGATGAATTTGAAGTTACGCCGGGGATGGATATTTCAGCAAGACAATGATCCAAACACAGCTCCAAATCTACTCAGGCATTTCATGCAGAGAGGAACAATGACAATGTTCTGGAATGGCCGTCCCAGTCCCCAGACCTGAATATCATTGAACATCTGTGGAATACTTTTGAAGCGGGCTGTCCATGCTCGGCGACCATCAAACTTAACTGAACTTGAATTGTTTTGTAAAGAGGAATGGTCCAAAATACCTTCATCCAGGATCCAGGAACTGATTAAAAGATACAGGAAGCGACTAGAGGCTGTTATTTTTGCAAAAGGAGGATCTACTAAATATAAATGTTACTTTTCTGTTGGGGTGCCCATACTTTTGCACCGGTCAAATTTTGGTTTAATTCATATTGCACATTTTGTGTTAGTACAATAAACCTCATTTCAATCCGGAAATATTACTGTGTCCATCAGTTATTAGATATATCAAATTGAAATGGCTGTTGCAAACACCCAAATATTTAGAACTAAAAATGATTAAGATTAATAGGGGTGCCCAAACTTGTTCATAGGACTGTATATACGCATGAATATTCTTTATTTCCAGGTAGGTATCTAAGCTTTTCCTGAAACTCTCTACGGTTCCTGCTGTGACCAACTCCTCAGGCGGCTATTCCACAGAGTCACAGTTCTTACAGTGAAGAACGCTTTTCTCCTCTGGAGATTGATTCCTTTTCTCCAGCTGAAGGGAATGTCCCCTTGTCTTTTGAGGGGGCTTTACATGAAATAGCTTATCCCCATACTTTTTGTAGGGACCACTTATATACAGGCAGTCCCAGACTTACATACGTCCCCTAGTTACAAACAGAGACTTATGGGGAATGGCTGACATTCAACACTGAGTCACGCCCCATGATAACCAAGTGCCAGCACGCCACAGCTGCACATGAGATACAGAACGTTAGGTGAAATCTTCTAAAAAAGGGCACAGACAGCAAAACAAATGTAAAAACAATTTTTTTTGCTGCAGTTACATTTAATAAATCTACCTGTTCTGACTTGCATACAAATTCAACTTAAGAACAAACTACGGGCCCTCTCCCGTTTAAAAACCCGGGGGCGGCCTTAGTTTTATATAGTTCCAAATTGCATTTTTTGGGCCTTTGCATTTTTGGGTTTGCGGGGTCCCTCCCCTTGGGGTTTTCCCTTGGGGGTTTTTAAAAGCTTAAGTGAATCAAGAACTGAAGTCAATTCTTTGAGCGCATCGGTTAACACAATGCAAAAGCGGATGTAAAGCACCTTGTCTGCAGAACAATACATCTTACATTGAAGTCCATGTTATCACACTGGAGCCTCATCCAATACGATTTAGGGTCTGGTTTTCAATCCGGAAAAAGGATGCAAAAAAATTGAAAAAAGCGGGTGGGGAAAGAAACCCTTTAAAAGGGGTTGTATTCACTATAAGGTTTTCTGTTTTTTAAGGTTAAAGATCTTTCAAAAACAAGTCACTTTGCAATATGTTTCCTTTTACCAGGTTTTCCTATTTAGATACCCCCGTTGTAGGGGCTGCATCAGCTACTCAGGTCCGTATAGTTACAGACCTGTTTGATCTATCCTGTTAGGCTGCCAGAACTGGTTGCTATAGCTACAAAATTTTTGAAGCTCTCCTGATAGGCTGTCAGCACTGGTTGTATAGCTACAGCCCTGGCTTCTATAAGTAGTGGAACCCAGTAAAACACCCCGAATTCAAAGTAAAAACCAAAGGGAAAACAGGACTGGGGTTTAAGAAAAATCAATGTAGTGAGCCCAACCCCCTTTAAAGGTGAGAAGGTTAATTAAAAATTTAAATTGAAACATAGCGAGTAATTGGCCCTAAACTGACATATAGGTGTTGATATGTTAAATATTTTCCCTTTCTCCCCTAAATGGGCTGCCCCCGCGGGTTTGCTATAGCTAAAAGGATTTGTTCCCCTCCTTATAGGCTGCCGCCAGGGTTTTCTTTAGCTACGGCCCTTTTCAACTGTCCTGAAAAGGTTTGCCGCCATGGTTTTATAGCTACAGCCCTGTTTGTTTTTCCAGATAGGCTCCCCCAAGCAGGGTTTGGCTTTAGTTTAAGCCCTGGTTTCTATTTAAAAGTCTAGTAGAGCCGTAAGCACGCCCCTGTGGGGAAACCCCAGAAAAACGGGATGAATTAATTTTTTAGTGGAAAACCCCCGGGTTTAATGAAAAATTGATTCCCTGTTTTTATTTTCTGTCTAAAAAAAAAAATAACATTCCGGTGCCGCAGCTTCCGCGGTTTCGTCTGGATTTCTGATGGAGCGGCGCTCTGCGGAACGGACTCTGAAACCCCATTGAAATCAATGTGAGGCCTTTCCCTGGTGTTTTTCAGTACTCTAAACGGGAAAAGGAAGGCAGATTTCCAAACGCAGGAGTGAATCCGCCTCGGACTGTAGCGCTGTACAGAGCCGCTCATCCCCGTCCTCGCGGTCTCTGAAGCCATCAGCGCCTGGATTTTTTATTAATGGGATAAAATAAACAGGAGGATTTTTCCCTTTCTCCTGGATACTTGAAGTGGCTGCTGATGCTCTGCGGCTCTGTCCCCGTTGGGGGTTACAATGTGGTTTTGGAGCGTTGGGCTGCGTCTTCATGCACGGGGTTTGCCGCGATTATTTTAAATTTTTTAAAATATATATATATATTTATATATATATATTTTATATATTTTATATATATTTATAATATTTTTTTATAATTTTTTTCTCGGGATTTTTCCCAATATAAAGTTAAAACAATGAAATTAGACTTTAAATTTCTTCATCTTCCCAAAGGGGTTAAAACGTTTAAAAAAAAGAATCCACACGTTTTTAAGGTATTAGATTTTAAAAAAACCCCCTTGAAAATCGAGGGAAAATCACGCAAATAGATTTTCAATAAAAAAAAAATGACCTTTTAGTCTAAAAAACCTTTTTGAAAATTTTCCCCCAGTGTCCAGCACCCACTTGATTTTGTTTTTTGGGTAAAACCGCAGGGCAGGTGTTTTGGTGCAGGTCTAATGAAAATCATGCAGCGTGGACTTGGGCTATGTTCACACGGCGTAATTGTGGGACGTATTTCGTTCCGCCATGTGCTCGGGAGGTGGGGGGGGAGGGAAGCCCCCCGGGCCCACTTTGGGAATTCATTATTCACGGCGCTTTTAAACCCCAAACAGTCATTGACATGTGGGTTTATTCCCCGTTCTATGAGAACTGTTTTTTACCGAAATTTGATGAGTGTCCTTCCCCCCGTATTGAGCGAGAACCCCGCGAGTAGGGTCCCAAAATAAGCCTTGTGAAAATACCCTTTGGCCTTTCACCCTCTGCCTTTCTCTAAAATATCCCCGCTCCAAAAGGGAAACCTTCCCCTCTGCTCCCCCCTTATCGGGGCCTTCCCCCCACAAAACCCCGTCCCCAAGATTTTCTCTCGTGCTTCCCCCCCACACTCTGGAACTCACTGCCCAAAAACCCAGCCCTTCCCCCACTTTCACCAGTTTAAAAAGGCCCCTGAAAACCCATTTTTTTTCAGGCTTCCCTTTTAAAACCCTTTAAAAAAAAAAACCCCCTTTGTCATACTTCCTCCCCCAGAAAGTTTTTCCCCCCCTCACCCCCTGTCTTTTTCCCCCCTCCTTTAGATTGTAAGCCTCGCGGGGGGGGTTTCCTCTCCCCCTCTGTGGGTCCCAATTGTCATTATCCCTTATTTTCTGTACTCGTTTGACTTTTGTAATGTATGGGAACCCCCCGAATGTACAGCGCCCTGGAATCAATGGGCGCTTTAAAAAAAATAATAATAATTTAAAAAAAAGGGGGCCCAAAGGCAAAAAGGGGAAAAAAAACTGTGACCTTTTTTCGCAAAACTGCACTAGGGCCCCGTCCTGCAAGTGTCAAAATGCTGTCGGACTTTTGGACGCCATTTTGACACTTGCCATGTAGACTTGGCCTGAGGGGTCTGGAGCATCTTGGTTATGAAGAAGGGTCAAAGGAGTAGGCGATGTCTACACAGCAAAGCTTTACAGTCAGATTTCCGGAGGTTTCAGTATTTTGAATCCGACCGTGCCCTGTGCTGCATACACGGCCATGAAAAGCCCGTGCTCTAGTCTGTGCAGATGTGTCGTTTATACGCCACGGGGGGGTTTTATGTCGGGTTTTAAAAATTCAGAGTGTGGACCATGTTCCCTATTCCGGTGCATTCAAAGTCTTTGGTTTTTACGGGGCCCCGGGAGCAAATTTCCCAAAGCCGACCGCCACAGATTTGCACAAAAAACCGTGGTCCAGCAATGACAAAATGCCGTTTGGGTTTAGGAGGGCACTTTGGCGTATGCTGTGGGTACATTACCTTAAAGGGGTTGTCTCAATAAACGGATTATCTTTTACCTCAGTTCCCGTTTTTTTTGGTTTCACTTTGGATTTAGGGGGGTGTTTACTGGTTCCACTAGGCTTTCGTGATTTAGCTGTGAGGACCCAGGGGCTGTAGTATTGCAACCAGCACTGCAAAATATCGGAGGAGTGAAAAAGGTTGTAGCTATAAACCCAGATGCACTTTATCTGTAATTTTCCCCTTTCCCTCTCCCCCGGGTTTGTCTGCGCTCCTGATGCATCCGGAGAGAGTCACTTTCTGCTCGGTTCGTTTCCCTGCTCTCTACAGACCTCTCTATGTGATCCTAGGGCGAGTGCGCGGCGGGGGGAGGGCCCGTTACAACCCTCTATTAGCGGCCCCAGGGGCTCCGAACTGGAATTTTACTGTAATTTGGGAAATCTCCCCTTTTCCCCGAGGCCATAGGGGGGCGAGGGGGCCCGGGGTCGGAGTTTTTGTGTAGTGAGTGCTTTGCTCATACAATGGTGCTGTCCTGCGCTGTGCCCGAGACGCGCGGGGGGGGCCGGGGGGGGGAAGGCTGCAATTCCTGCCACCAATTTTTGAGGGAAAGCGGCCGAAGGCTGAAGATAAAGGGGTGATTTTTTCAAGGAGCCCATACAAGGGAAAGCCGTGATGGGGGGTCCCGGGGCCCCGGGTCTTCGTGTTCATGTGCGGCCATGTCTGATATCCCGGCACTGCTTCACATTAGTGGTCGCCCAGGTGGAAAACTTCCGCTTAGGGGCAGTTGGCCCCCCAACCCATAGTCCCGGGACGCCCGCTCTCCGGCCTATGGCCTTCCAGCTGATGCAAAGTGGCGTGCGGGAAAAATGTAGCCTTCCAAAAAGGTTTGGGGGGGCGCCGGGGTTGTTGTTTTTTTACGGGGGGGGGGGCCGCCCGGAGGTTTTTAGTTTTGCTGGGGGGGAGGGCCCCCCTGGAGGGGTTTTAGTTTCTGCTAAGGGTGGGGGGGGCCGCCTGGGGGTTGTTGTTTTTGCTACGGGTGGAGGGCCGCCTGGGGGTTGTAGTTTTTTTCTCGGGTGGAGGGCCCGGGTGGGGGTTGTTGGGGTTTTTTGGGGGGTGGAGGGCCCCTGGGGTTGTTGGTTTTTTCTGCCCGGTGGAGGGCCCCCCTGGAGGTTGTTGGTTTTGCCCGGGTTTTGGGGGGCCGCCTGGAGGTTTTTTGGTTTTTGGGGTGGGGGCCCCCTGGAGGGTTTTTGGGTTTTTTCTGCCCGGGGGGAGGGCCGGGTGGGGGTTGTAGTTTTTGTAAGGGTGGAGGGGCCCCCCTGGGGGGTTTTTGTTTTTGCTAGGGTGGGGGGGCCGCCCGGGGGGTTTTAGTTTTTTGCTACGGGTGGAGGGCCGCCTGGGGGTTGTGGTTTATGCTACGGGTGGAGGGCCGCCTGGGGGTTGTTGGTTTTTTCTACGGGTTGGGGGGCCCCCTGGGGTTTTTGGGTTTTTGTCGGGCGGAGGGCCGCCTGGGGGTTGTAGTTTTTGCTGCGGGTGGAGGGCCGCCTGGAGGTTTTTAGTTTCTGCTTCGGGTGGGAAAGGGGGGGGGCCCGGGGTTGTAGTTTCTGTACGGGGGGGGGTGCCTGGAGGTTGTCGTTTTTTGCTGCGGGGGGAGGGCCGTTTGGGGGTTGTAGTTTCCGGGTAAGGGGGGGAGGGAGCCCGGAGGTTGTTTGTTTCTGCTGGGGTGGAGGGCCACCGGGGGGTTGTTGGTTTTGCAGAGGGTGGAGGGCCCCCTGGAGGTTGGGGTTTTTTGGGGGTGGAGGGAGCTGGGGTTGTAGTTTTGCTACGGGTGGAGGACCGCCTGGGGGTTGTTGGTTTTGCTACGGGTGGAGGGCCGCCTCGAGGTTGCGGGTTTTGCTGCGGGTGGAGGGCCGCCCGGGGGTTGTGGGTTCTGCTACGGGGGGGGAGGGCCCCCTGGAGGGGGGGGTTTTTTTGGTTTTTGCTGCGGGTGGAGGGCCGCCTGGGGGTTGGGGGTTTTTTTGCGAGGGGGAAAGGGGCCCCCTGGAGGTTGTATTTTTTCTGCGGGTGGGGGGGCCGGGCCGGGGGTTTTTTCGGTTTTTGCTGCAGGTGGAGGGGCCCCCCTGGAAGGGTTTTAGGGTTTTTGCTGCGGGTGGAGGGGGGGCCTGGGGGGTTGTGGGTTTTTCGCGGGGGGAGGGCCCCCCTGGAGGTTGTTTGTTTCTGTTGGGTGGGGGGGGCTGGGGTTGTAGTTTCTGCCTTTCGGGTGGGGGCCCCCCCTGGGGGTTGTGTTTTGTGCGGGTTTGGGGGGCCCCCTGGGGGTTGTTGGTTTTGCTGCGGGTAGAGGGCCGCCTGATTGTTGTAGTTTTTGCTGCGGTCGGAGGGCCGCCTGGAGGTTGTAGTTTCTGCTACGGGTGGAGGGCCGCCTGGGGGTTGTTGGTTTTGCTGCGGGTGGAGGGCCGCCTGGGGGTTGTAGTTTCTGCTGCGGGTGGAGGGCCGCCTGGGGGTTGTAGTTTTTGCTGCGGGTGGAGGGCCGCCTGGGGGTTGTAGTTTCTTTTTCCCGGGGGGAGGGCCCCCCCCGGGGTTGTTGGTTTTTTTTGGCGGGTTTGGGGGGGCCCCCTGGAGGTTGTGTTTCTGCCCGGGGGGAAAGGGGCCCCCCGGGGGTTGTTGGTTTTGCTTTCCGGTTGGGGGGGCCCCCCTGGGGGTTGTAGTTTGCTTCGGGTGGAAAGGGGCCCCTGGAGGTTTTTAGTTTTTTCCCGCGGGGGGGAGGGCCGCCCGAAAGGTTTTCGGTTTTTGCTGGGGTGGAGGGGGGCCTGGAAAGGGTTTCGGGGTTTTTTTTTTCGGGTGGTGGGCCGCCTGGAGGTTGTGGTTTTTGCTGCGGGGGGAGGGCCGCCTGGAGGTTGTAGTTTCTGCTACGGGTGGAGGGCCCCCTGGGGGTTGTTGGTTTTGGGTGCGGGTGGGGGCCGGTGGAGGTTGTTGTTTTTCTGGGGTGGTGGGCCCCCCTGGAGGTTGTTGGTTTTTTTTGCGGGTGGAGGGGCCCCCGGGGGTTGTTTGTTTTTGCTTAAAGGGGGGGAAAGGGCCCCCCTGGAGGTTTTTTAGTTTTTTGTAGGGGGGGAGGGAAAGCCTTTGGGGGTTTGTTTGTTTTTTTTCGGGTGGAAAGGGGGGCCTGGGGGTTGTAGTTTTTGCTGGGGGGAGGGGCTGCCTGGAGGTTTTTTTAGTTTTTTTTACGGGGGGAGGGTTTCCCGGTGGTTGTGGGTTTTGCTGCGGGTGGAGGGCCGCCTGGGGGTTGCGGTTTTTGCTGCGGGTGGGGGGGCCGGCCCCGGGGGTTGTTGTTTTTGCTGGGGTGGAGGGACGCTGGGGGTTTCGGGTTTTGCTGGGGTGGAGGGCCCCCGGGGGGGGTTTTAGTTTTTGCCGGCGGATGGAGGGGACCTTGGGGGTTGCGGGGGTTTTTTCGGGGTGGAGGGGGGGGGCCCGGGGGGTTTTGGTTTTTTGCTGCGGATGGAGGGCCGCCTGGGGGTTGTGGTTTTGTTGCGGGTTGAGGGCTGCCTGGAGGTTGTGGTTTTGCTGCGGGTGGAGGGCCCCCTGGGGGTTGTTGGTTTTGCTGCGGGTGGAGGGCGCCCTGGGGGTTGTTTTTGGGTTTTTTTCTGGTTTGGGGGGCGCCCGGGGGGGGTTGTTGGTTTTGCTACGGGTGGAGGGGCCCCCTTGGGGGGGTGTGGGGGGGGGGTGGGAAGGGCCGCCTTTGGGGGGTTGCGGTTTTTGTGGGGTGGAGGGCCCCCTGGGGTTTTTCGGTTTTTTGGGGTGGGGGCCGCCTGGGGGTTGGGGGTTTTGCTACGGGTGGAGGGCCTCCTGGGGGTTGTTGGTTTTTGCTGCGGTCGGAGGGCCGCCTCGAGGTTGCGGTTTTTTTTGCGGGTTGGGGCGTGATATTGGGGGGGAAATCGGTCTAAAGCAGGCCGGGGACACCCTTTGGGACTTTGGTAGGGGGCCAAGATTTTAATGGGTTAAAGTTCTTGAGGCCACAGAGGACGAAAATGGAGGCGCTTGCGCAGCTTTTTCTGTTCTCATCAATGGGATTTCCAAATGCAGTTAGAGGTTCCGACCATAGACTTTGATGGCATATCGTTAGGACAGGCAATCAAATTCTGATAGGTGCGGATCTCGGGAATGGGACCCCCAGAAGTTTTTTTTTTTTTTTTTTAATAATAAATACAATGATTAGGTTTCCTAATGGGGGTCGTTAAATGAAGACATTTTTTCTAAATACATTGCTCTTTTGATATTGCTCTAGTCAGGAAATGAGAGATTGCATCTGCTCTGAGCACACAGGTTTCTATGTTCCTGTCCTGCTTCCTCTTACTGACTAGAAAGATAGCAGGGAGTGACGTTACCATGGTCGGACAGAGCAGAGTCTTTATCTGTAACAAGATTAGATTCATTACCTTCTTAAGCTCTTGTGTTCACTCCAGGGGGTCTGTAGTGTTTTATTACAGATAAAATCTCCAGCACTGAAGTCTCTAAATGAACACTTTAAAAATCCTTTTATAAAACCCTCCCCTCCAGGGGCTCCGTCGGGGGGGTCTTGCACCCCCCTGTCTGCTGAGAGAACAGTCCTACAGCATCTTCTCTTATAACTTCCTCCTAGAAGTCTATTACTGAATCGGCAGCGGGGCTTTCCCTTCCCAGTCATAGAGGGGTGTGTCAGCACTGTTTGGGGACAATGCGACTGTGCAGGGGCACCCCCCCAATGTTTAAACGTCACGTGCCAGAGGAAAAATTTTCGGGCATTTAATGGTCAAATCTGACACTTTGCAGCCTGTTCTGCCAGAGAAGAGTCCAGCTAATTCGTGAGCAGGTGTCAGCCCTGCCCCACCCACAGCTAGCCCCACCCATTCACAAACAGTCCTCCCAACCGTTGTTTCAAAAATAAAAACTAAAAAAAAAAAAACAATTGTGGGGGGGTCTCCCCTGCTTGTGAAAGGCCCCCTTCTTGTGGCAGACGGCTGCAAGTGTCAGATGTGAGCATTAAATACTCTGAAACTGCGGCATTTTAGGGCATTTTTCACAGGGGGTTTTTGGCCGCGGTTCCCGCGGGTGAATCCCGCGAACCCCGGTCTCCCGACGGGGTTTGCAGATGGGGCGAGTCTACGCGGGTGGGCGTGGGTTGCGCTGATTTGCCCCAGCAAATTAATAGCGGGGGGGAAACCACACCGCAGACTGGCCCACCGCAGCCACCTGCGGCCAGAAACCCCGGGGCCCCAGGCACTCCCCGTCAAGACTTGACAGGGGAATTCTCCACACCCGGGTTTTTTGGGCCCCGGCCCCCCAAGCCCCAGCGTGTGAAAAAATTTAAAGCGTTTCCCCGTGAAACCATGTTAATAAACTGGCTTATTTTTGGGGTTAACCAGCGGGAACCTGCGGCCAAAACTGCGCCCCAATCCGCCGTGTGAACAGGGCCTTACAGAATAAGGGACACCGCGCTGGAAACAGCAGGCCCGGCACTACCTTGTGCTGCCCTCAGCAAAGGGGCACAACCAGTGACGGTTCCCTTAAGGGGCCCTTCGGGATTGTGGTTTTTCAAGTTCATTTCTATCAATTAGTACATGGCAAAGAGAATGTTCAAAATAAAATCTGAATGGGATCACTATTCAGTGACCGCTCTTTTTGCCTAAAGGATCCTGGAAGTGATGTGGCCCCACAGAGCCCGGATCTCGTCATCGGCCAGCCTGTCTCCAAAATTCAATATCCGCAGCTCTACTAGCACTAAAAATCTAAAAAAAAAAAAAGGACATAGGTTTTTTTTTTTAGAAAAGCTTTTCTGCTACTCGGAATACATGAAAAATGTTTGAGGTTCTTAGTTCACATTTTTGTTCAAAACTGCTTAAGCCCACCTCCCAATCAGCAAGGCGACCTCAATACAGGTGGGAACCTACACTATCGTCACCTCTCTTGGTGCCTGTTCAGATCTCCAAATTTCAGGGAGAGTAGATTCCAGCTACAAAGTACTCTGCATTGATTTAGAAACCTTTTGCAGGTGGGTGGAGAGCGAAAAACTGAGGGGGCAGCCACTCCCCCATAGAAACCATCTAGAAAACAATATTTTAGTTTTGCACATCCACAAAAAAAACACCTTTTTTTGAAAAGAAATGAGCATAGGTGCATACTGGTGTGATTTTTCTATTTTTATTACAGTGAGCAGTGGTAGGGAGGTTTTTAAAAGTCCCGAAAAACCCACTGAATGGAGGACACATCATTGCGGCCATATTGTTTACCTGTGGCGCCGAGGTTTCTGAAGTGGGGACCTAGCAGGTAGTCTACAGAATGCATACAGATAAAGGTCGTCTCACAGGGTCCTGTCTTTGTATCACCTACTAAATGGGACATAAATTGCCAAAGCAGCCATGAGAAATCAGGATTGTCCCCCCCCCCCCCCCCCCAAAAAAAAAAAAAAAAAACGCATACGCACACTCTTGCATACAGGTTATGAACTCGGCAGGGAGCTTGCTCCAAACATCTTGGAGAACTAAGCCCAGATCTTCTGTGAATAGAGCTGCTCCGATCCTTCTGTCTCTACATGTTATCCCCGAAAACAATATTTGGCCTGCACCCCCACACCCCCCCCCCCCCTCCCAAAAAAAAAAAAAAAAAAAAAGAGATGGAGCATAGGTGCACACTGGTGTGGCAGTAATATACAAACAGAATCCAATATCAGCAGCTCAGTTAGCACAAAAACCACACCACTATCTGAAAGGCACATAGGAATTTTTGGAAAAGCATTTCTGCTACTTAAAATGCATGAAAAATTTGAGGTTCTTAGTGCACATTTTTGCCTAAAACTGCTTAAGCCACCTCCCAATCAGCAAGGCGACCCCAATACAGGTGGGAACCTACACTAACGTTACCTCTCTTGGTGCCTGTTCAGGGAGAGTAGATTCCAGCTACAAGGTACTCTGCATTGATTTAAAAACCTTTGCAGGTGGGTGGAGTGCGAGAAAACGGAGGGGTCAGCCACTTCCCCATAGAAACCATCTAGAAAACAATATTTAGTTTTGCACATCCAAAAAAAAAAAAAAAACTTTTTTGAAAAAAATTATCAAAGGTGCATACTGGTATGATATTAAATTGTGTTTGTATGTTACTGCCATACGTTTTTTTTTTTTTTTTTTTTTTTTTTCCCCGGATGTGCATACCAAATATTGTTTTGTAGACTGTTTGTATGGGGCAGTGGCTGCACCCACTTTGTTTTTTTCACTCCACCCACCTGCACAGTGTTTTTTTTTTTTAAAGTCAATGCAGAGTAACTTGTAGCTGGAATCTTCTCTCCCTGAAGTATGGAGGTCTCAACAGGCACCAAGAGAGGTAATGTTAGTGTAGGTTCCCACCGGTATGGAGGTCGCCTTGCTGATTGGGAGGTGGGCTTAAAAAGGTTTGATCAAAAATGTTAACTAAGAACCTTAAATTCTCATGTACTCTAAGCAGCAGAAATGCTTTTCCCAAAATTCCTATGTAACTTTCAGGTAGTGGTGTGTTTTTTTTTTTTTTTTTTTTTGGTGCGAATAGAGCTGCTGATATTGGATTCTGTTTGTATATTACTGCCGCACCAGTGTGCACCTATGCTCCATTTTTTTTTTCTTTTTTTGGGGGGAGAGAGGGGTTGTGCAGACCAAATATTTTTTTCTGGGATAACATGAAGAGACAGAAGGATCGGAGCAGCTCTATCCGCAGAAGATCTGAGCTTAGTTCTCCAAGATGTTTGGAGCAACCTCCCGGCCGTGTTCTTTCATAACCTGTATGCAAGAGTGTGCGAATGTGGTGTTTTTTTTTTTTTTTTTTTTGTGGGGGGGGGGGCGGCCCCCCAATCCTGATTTCTCATGGCTGCTTTGGTAATTTATGCCCCATTTAGTAGGTGATACAAACACAGGAGACGGCCTTTATCTGTATGTATTCTGTAAACTACCTGCTAGGTCCCCACTTCAGAAACCTTGGCGCCACAGGTAAGCAATATGGCCGCAATGATGTGTCCTCCAGTCAATGGATTTTTCAGGACATTTAAAAACCCTCCCTACCACTGCTCACTGTAATAAAATGGAAAAATTACCCCATCATTCTCCCATCTGAACCGCTCACCGTAATAAAATGGGAAATAAACCCTTGCTTCCTCTTCCCATCACCACCGTGCCAGAGCTCCAGTGCCCCCCCCCCCCCCCCCCCCCCCAAACATGTACATGGATCACATGATGCAACCAGGGCTGTGGAGTCGGAGCCCTTTTGAGAGCCCCGGAGTCGTCATAAAATGCCCGACCCCCAAAATATATAAAATTTTGGCCCATTAGTTCGATGCAAAGACAAGGGCTTGGGTCCGGCCCAGTCTCTGCCCCATATCTTCACCTCATCACATGAGGGGGAAAAATTTGATGACATGGGAGCGGCAAAGCGCCCCCCCAGGGGAAAAAACCCTCCCGGGGGGCAAACAATTTCGCAAAAAAGGTTTCCCTGCTTTCAAAGGAATTTTAAAGGGGGGGGATTTTAACCATTCATCAAAACTGACGGGGGGCTTGGGGAAAATTCCTTATCCCCCGAACATTTTGATGTTGCCCGGGTCCCCGCTTTGCCCCCAACCCAATTGTGTAGAGAGGCCTTTCCAACCGGAAAAATGAATATGGGGGTCATTAGCAGGCTGATGGAGGCGATACTTTTTCCAAACAAAAAATTTCAAGACCCACAAATGTTCCTGCAGGTTTTGTAAATTTACAATTTTTTTTTCGTGTTCTAAAGTCTACGCAATAAAAATTTACACTGACAAAAAAAAGGGAAAAAATGTTTTAAATTGGACTTTGAGGGTCCATCTCCACCACCACTACAGCTTTTTACATTGGCTACTTAATTTTATTACAGCTCTTCCCTTAACATAAATGTGACTTGCAATAATTAATCGCTCAGTTCTGCAGATTTCTTCCAAACTGCATTGGTTTCTGTTTTTTTTCCAAAATCCCAAAAAGTTATTTTTTATATTCGGGAAATCCACCCTTTGGTTTTCCCTGCCTGAATCCCCTTCCCCCGGGTCTGGATCAATTCAAGCGTCTTGACCAAAAACGATCCAGGTCTCTTCACACTTCCCAATGTTTTGCAGACTGGAACTTGGATACAAAAAACAAACTTTTTTTTCAACTCACCCACAAGTGTTCAAAAAAAAACATTGTTACCCTTTTGCTTGTCAGTGTCTGTTCCACCTAAACAGCTTGATTATGGTATCATAAGGTGATAAAAAGCCTGATGTTACCATTTTACTACAGTAAAGTTATCACTTAAACCTGCGCCGTGTGTGAGGGAGTCGGAGGTTTGGGAAATTGAGGAGTTGGGGCTTTGGCTTGCCGACTCCACAGCCCTGGATGTAACAACCAATCACTGACTTCAGCAGTCACATGCCTGCCTACACATCATGTGACCACAGAGGTCAGCGATTGGCTGCAGTCTGTGATCCATGAACGTGATGTCATCAGTAAGGGACCCGAGGGGGACACTACAGCTCTGGCAGGGCTGGACCGGTGGTGATGAGAGAGGTAAGTATGGGGTAATTTTCTATTTGAGCACAGAGGGAGGTTTGTGTAGGTCTCAGTGTTGTAGATGTGCAGTTATGTGACTGTAACACTCATGCGGTTGGTGCGTGTTTGTTGCTCTCTCCTTAGACGTTTTTACTGCAGAAAATTACTTTTAAAAAACTCCTGGACGCCGCCGTCCGCAAGAAATGCAAAGAACAAGAAGAAATCCATGGAAGCCGAGTGCGAGGACTGTTACTGTGTTTAATCTGAATCTTTCCTGAGCACTGTCGGCTCTACCTGCAGCCCCCTCCCCACCCGTCCAGTTGGCGCTCCCAGTCAGTCTCAATACTCCCCTTTAAGTGTTTGATCTTTTTGTAATTGTGAACACAAGAGAAGCGCAGGAATGCGGCCTCTTCAGGGAACCTCTTGTTGTAGCTCAGATAAAGCTTTTTCCTTTGCAGTACAGCGCTTACTTCTGTCCAAATATGTAGCACTGCTGTATTCCAGAGCGCTGTAGAGAGAGTGTCCCGGTTTCTAGTGAGGTTAAAGGGGTTGTCTCGCTACAAAGATTTAGCTTTCAAATTGTAGGGAATACAAAATAAAGACATTTTCCAAATATATTGCTTTGTTCCTCTGTTTTCCCTAAGGAGATACAAGTGAATTTATGACCTCCCTGGCTATTTCAGTTCCTTCAGTAACCGACCTGTAAACAATTCTCCCCCTGCTGTTTGTTCAATGAGATAACAGTGAGTGATGTCATCACACAGATCATGGCAGTGTCCTGTGCTGCTCAGCAGTAAAAAGCTTGATTTATGTAAAATAAACAGAACTGTAATTAGGGCTTTTGTTTTGGGGATCAGATAAGAAGCCCTGTTAGTAGTTTGAGAAGCTAATCTGATCTAATTAGCATCTGAAAGCACAGCAGGCATGGAGCTGTACAAGCATGGAGCTTATGCAAATGAGTCAGTCTGAACCAGGAAGTGACAGAGTATTTCATTCATGCATTCTCTGAAACTCTGAAGGGAGACAACTCCTTTAACTACCTAACTACCTCCTTCCCTATTTCTAACTTGCACATTAGGATAATTACATTTATTTTTAAGCATGTTAACCTGTCGGAGCGGAGCAGCGCGGCAGTCGGAGCAGCGCGGCAGTTAGCACAGGGCGGCTTGGCGGTCAGTGCAGCATGGTGGCTTGGCGGTTAGGCCGTGTTCACACGGCTTATTCCCGACGGATTTGTGCGCCGTATTGAGCGCACAAATCCGCCGTGAATAAGGGGGGGACGGGGGCGGGTCGGAGCGCGGCGGGGGCGCCGCTCCCGGCCCCATTTTGACAAAGCATTGTTTATGGCGCGTACGCGCCGTAAATAATTTGCATGTCATTTCTCCCCCCGCGGCGGATTTGCGAGCGGGGAGGGCGACGGAATCCATCACTGTTCTCTATGAGAGCAGTGGATTACCGTAATGGACTTCCCCGACGGATTGGCGCCGTACTGAAGCGCAAATCCGGGCGAAATACGGCGCCAATCCGTCGGCAAATAAGCCGTGTGAACGGGGCCTTAGAGCCGTGCAGCTTGACTGTTGGTGCAGAGCAGTGTAGCATCTCGGCGGTTAGAGCTGTGTGGCTCGGCGATCAGTGCGGGTAGCTCGCTGGTTAGCACAGTGCAGGGCAGCGGCTCGATGGTTGGCATTAGGTGCAGCACTGTAGTCCTAGATTTGAATTTAAAGGGGTTTTGCCACGAAGTAAAATTGAGGTGGGAAGTTTGTAAATTAAATAATAAATATTTTCATGATTCATCATTATTAAAAATTCACGCACCGTTTTTGTCTTAGCTGCTCCTTTTAGTGATCCATAATGTACAGCTCGTCTCCAGGGGATACGTCCAGGGCTGTGAGCTCCTCACTCCTGGTCGCACATGCTCAGACATCACCTCTCCTCTCAGGCAGCTACTGAGTGTTCAAACCCCAGGTGCTGTCATTCTACTCCCGTCCTCTGTATCCTTAGTAATTAGTCAAACAGTGCAAATAAAATAAAAAAAGAAACCTCAATCAGGTCTGTGCATTGATAAAGAGAAATAAAATTCACAGGTTTGGTTTCTGCAGGGATTTGAACCGAGGACCCTTGTGCCTGGAGGCAAAAACTTTTAGACTTTGAGACTCTCGGTTCACATATTTTGATAGCATAAATGCTTCTTTAGGGATTTCCACGTAGTGTATTGCCTTTTTGCAGGGAAAAGTGCCGCTGGCGGCGGTCTGTTGTGCGTACATGTATAATTACTGTGTGCCGCAACCTGCCCCGTGGCACCCAGGTTTGCATACGTTTTTTCAGAAATGTTTTTGTGTGCAGAACCCACGTTATACTTGGTGTACATTGATTTTAACCTATATGGGGGAAGGGGTGCTTCCTTTTGTGTTTCTGCACCCGCCACTCTCACAGGCTGTTTATTAAGAAAGGGGAGCTTGCAAGTCTGGTGTGTTTTCCCCTTTTTTTTTCTCTCTGTATAAATGGAGGTCGGTTTTACCCAGTGAGAGGCCGGAATTGGCTCTATTGAGAGGTAAAATAGGATAGGGGCTGCCCGATTTTGAGATGACTTTGAAAGTCCGTGGGCAAACTTAAATTTTTGATCAAAATATGTGAACCCAGAGTCCAAAGTTTTTTATGTATTTATAGCTGCCCATGATGTCCCCCATACACTGCACACACAGAGGAGGAGATCCTGCCCCCTATATCTCTATAGAAGACTAGCTGCTATGATGTCTCACATACTCTGTACACAGAGAGGAGGAGAGATCCTGCCCCCTATATCTCTACAGGAGACTAGCTGCTATGATGTCTCCCATACACTGCACACATAGAGGAGGAGATCCTGCTCTCTATCTCTATAGGAGAATAGCTGCTATGATGAATCCCATACACTGCACACATAGAGGAGGAGATCCTGCCCCCTATATCTCTATAGGAGACTAGCTGCTAGGATGTCTCACATACATTGCACATACAGGAGAGGAGATCCTGCCCCGTAGATCTCTGTAGAAGACAAGCTGCTATGATGTCCTCCATACACTGCACACACAGGAGAGGAGATCCTGCTCCCTATATCTCTACAGTAAATTAGCTGCTCTGTCGTCTCCCATACACTGCGCACATAGAGGAGGAGATCCTGCCCCCTAAATCTCTACAGTAGATTAGCTGCTCTGTCTTCTCACATACACTGCGCACATAGAGGAGGAGATCCTGCTCCCTATATCTCTATAGTAGATTAGCTGCTCTGTAGTCTCCCATACACTGCACACACAGGAAGGAGTTCCTGCCCCCTATATCTCTTTAGGAGATATGGTGCTCTGTAGTCTCCCATACACTGCATACACAGGAAAGGAGATCCTGCCCCCTATATCTCTATAGGAGAATAGCTGCTATGATGAATCCCATACACTGCACACATAGAGGAGGAGATCCTGCTCCTCTATCTATAGTAGATTAGCTGCTCTGTCGTCTCCCATACACTGCGCACATAGAGGAGGAGATCCTGCTCCCTATATCTCTATAGTAGATTAGCTGCTCTGTCGTCTCCCATACACTGCACACACAGTGGAGGAGATCCTGCCCCCCTATATCTCTATAGGAGACTAGCTGCTCTGTCGTCTCCCATACACTGCACACATAGAGGAGGAGATCCTGCTCTGATTGAGTTTGGGTTGTTTCATGGGGGTAGAAGCCTTTCCCTGCTGGTATATATTGCATGCTTACATTTGCTTGTCCTATTGATTTCTATACAGTGTTTGGACAGTCATTGGCCATCTGATTTGTGAGGCCTCCTCATAGTTCACAAATTTGTTTGGTATTGAAGGGCTTGTCCTCCTGGTCCGCCGCCTCTGCTCCTCTTTACTTCTCGCCTCTCGTCTTTTTCATGATTTGTGCTCTATTGACCCACTTTGGAGCGCGAGTGTCACCTGTGTCGGGGGCGAGAACCCGGAAATGAAGGGCGGAGCGGTGGGGACCAAGAGGTACGAAGGATTATTCTTATTTACTTTTTGCCCAACCCACCCCCATTCCAATATCCATTGTTATTCCCCTCCAGAGATACAACCTGTCTAAGGCTCTGTCTCCCCTGCAGTGGACAAAAAACGACCTGAAAACGAATCGCTAAAAATGTTCATGAAACTTGAGTTTTCTGTCCCCTCCTGTCAAAAGCAGCTGAAAAAAACGGCCGTTTTTTTGAAGCGTCTTTGCTCTGCTTTTTAATGTATGCACAAATTAAGCCATTGGATGTAAGCTACACCTACAGGCGGAGTTAACATGTTAAGTAGTCACTTCCTTTTAGATCACTGCAGCCATTGTGAGCACATTGTCCTTTGTGTGCTGCTGCTGCGTGCTACTGCTTTATTAAATTTTTTCCCACCAGATTCTTGCCCCAAAATTTCACAAAACCCTCAACATTATCTTTCCATACAGCAAGATAACTGTATTAGCGTAAAAATCTGTAAAGAAAAGGTTTTTAGCGCCAAAATCCCCAAAAATGCATTATTGCGCCAAATTCCATTAAAAAAAACTATTTTTAGTGTCCGAAGCGAGATCACTTTATTAGCGCCAAAAATCTGTAAAAAAAAAAAAATTATTTTAGTGCCAAAAAATGTAAAAACACGGATTCCTGCGGCAAAATCCGTAAAAAAAAAATGTATTTTTGGCGTCAGAAGTGAGATAACGTTATTAGCGCCAAAATCTGTAAAAAAAAAATTTGTGCCAAAAAACGTAAAAAAAAAAGATTCTTGCGCCAAAATCCGTAAAAAAAACGTATTTTTGGCGTCAGATGCGAGAACTTTATTAGCGCCATAATCTGTAAAAAAAAAAAAAAAAAAAAAAAAAATTAGTGCCAAAAAACTTAAAAAAATGGATTCTGCCGCCCAAATCCATAAAAAACTTATTTTCAGCGTCAGTAGCGAACTTTATTAGCGCCAAAATATGTTTAGAAAAGGATTTTAGCATCAAAATCTAAAAAAACAAAACAAAAAAAACCCTGTATTTTTTTGCGAAAAAATATGAATTGCGCAAAAATCATTAGTGGCCAAAGCATGATCATTTGATTACAAAAGGTACGAAAAAGGACTCATCAGACACTTGTATGCAGATTTGATAAGATATAACCTTTGTTACACCCACTATAGGTGGGACTTGGGGTCCCCTTTGGGAGGGTTTTCATTGAAAAGTCGCGGCAGAAAACACCACGAAAACGCGGCAAAAGACGTCCGGCGCTTTCCATAGACTCCTGTAGTAAATTTTCTGCCCGGCTCTGGTGTTTTTTAGAGCATGTTGCAAAATACGACCAGTAAAAAAAAACGAGCAGAAATAAGAAGCTCAGTGTAGACAGCGGGAGGGTTTACATTAGAGTCTAGAGTCGTTTTTACAGCGTTTTTATAAAACGAAAAATTCTGAAAAAACGGACGTTTTTCTGTGCAGTTTTAGACAGAGGCCTAATAAGAGGCACAAAAGGAAAAAAAAAAAAAAAAAACCCCACCTCTTTCCTCCTGCCCCCGCCGCTCCTTTTACTTCTGGGCTCCCGTCCTGAGGAGAGGATCTCGGTCTGTTCACCTATTGTAGGGTGTGAGCCTTTCCTGCATGTTGGGATGAGAACCCGAAAATGGAAGGGGCAGGTTGCTGGGAAGCCCAGGGCCTGCAGCAGTGGGAGATTGGGATTCCAATACACGTTTTTTTTTTTTTTCCAGTAAACCATTTAATCTCCACTTTAACTTTTTTTTTTTTTTTTTTTTTTTTTTAGCGGTGCATTTCACATTTTGAAAACCACAACATTTTCTTCCCTTTTTGTTTTGTTGTGGAGTCTTGTTTTTTTTTTTTTTTTTGTTTGTTTTATTTAAGAAAACAAACAGCAAAACCAAATATTTTCCATAAAATGTGCGACAGAGAAGAATTAGGCCATGTTCACACGGCTTAAAATGGGCCGTATTTTGGTCCGTAATTACGCGCCGAAGTGTGCCAATTACGGGCCGAAAACAGCCCATTCATTACGGTAATTCACAGTTCTCATAGAGAACTATGGATTACGTCCCCTCTTCCTGCTTGGCGCAGCCGCCGGGCGGGGAGATAATTGACATGTCACTTTCTAGCGGAGCGTATACGCTCCGCTAGCAATGACTGTCTATGGGCCGGCGAAGTGCCGGCCCGCCGCTCCCTTCCCCGCCCCCGTCCAAAAGGGGCGTAATTGGGGCGTAATTAAACCCGCAATTTTAAGCGTGTGAACATAGCCTTAGGGGTCGTTCGCACGGCGTTTCTGGATCCATGTTGGATCCGAAAATCGCATCCAAAAACGCAGCGTCAATCGGATCCAACAGACTCAACAGGCAGCTGTGTGTTTGCATGCGTTTTGGCTGCAGTAGACATGCACCCTATAGTTTATTAAAGGCCTCCTGCTGCGTCTTTTGGATCAAGAATTGACATGTAAATTCTTGGAACGGATCCGAAAAACTGAGTGCGACCCGCATCGGTGATCACTCGTGTGAACCCCGATGCATGTTTTACGTTGAATGCAATGTAAATCACACTGCACATTATTGGATACATGTTTGGGGTCCGACAGACGGATCCAATCACATATCCAAAAGCGTATGGAACAGACTCAACATGCTGCTGGGTGAACATGCCTTTAGTTGGCTTACTAACATAATTCCAAAGTTACTATCCCATGAATTGACAAATGTCACATCTGAAAAAGGTGCTTGAAAGCCAGAGGAGCTCATGTCCTTAAAGAGGTTGTCTCGCCACGCTGTCTCAGAGCCACAAAAGGCTTTAGATTCACGCTTCCTGTCTTTTCCTGGTCAGGCCATGGGTGGCTCTGTAGCAGTGATTAGCATATCAGTCTGTATTAACAGCTCTTCTAATTGCACTGACATGAGAGGAGGAGCTCTTATCTATAGTGCATAGAGCTTCAGAGCTCAAACGAAACAACCCGAAATGTTTCGTCTTTGTTAGATCACACACGAAACGCCTTTTTGACTCTGCAGATTTGTTTCTAAATAAATGAGGTTATTAAAGTAACTTCTAGTGTCCCCACGTTTTGTTTCCTCCTGGCGCTGAGTTTCATCACCTCCAAACGAAAACGGAGGCGTTATATTGATTACCAGGGCTGTGGAGTAGGGGCTTTGGCTTGCCGACTTAACAGCCCTGTCTGTATTAGAAGTAACACACTCTGTTCTCAAGATACCGTCCATCCTGGTGACCTCACTCCCTGCTCTCTGTCCAATTAGGAAGGAAAAGCAGGGCAGCAACCAGAGAAACCTGTGTGCACTCAGAGCAGATAAAATCTCTCCTCTCCTGACAAAGGTAATGTCAAAAGAGGAATGTATTTGGGAAAAAATCTTGATTTGAGTTCCCCCATTTTTGAAATCTAAACTTTGTAGTGAGACAACACTTTAAGGCCTGTTTACAGGTTATTCCGACGGATTTGTGCGCCATTGAGCGCACAAAAACCGCCGTGAATAAGGGGGGCGGGACGGGGGGCGGGGGCCTGGGGCGGCGGGGGCCCCCGTCCCGGGCCCCATGACAATTTGCTTGTTTCGGGCCCCCGCGCCGGTAAAATAATTTTGCATTTCACTTTTCCCCCCGCTCGGATTTGCCGAGCGGGGAGGAGCCGGTTTTCCCCTGTTCTTTGGAGGGATGGGAATTACCGTTTTGACTCCGACGGATTGGCGCCTTTTGGAAGCGCCCAATCCGGGCGGAAAACGGCGCCAATCCGTCCGGAAATAACCGTGTGAACGGGGCCCAAAAGGGGTAAAGGATCCCTCCATGTTACCTGTGATTGCCTTTAAACTACGGAAACCCTTGGCATTGTGTGTCGATGGCTCTAGCTGAGCGGGCTTGGATGCTGCGCTCGCTCTGCGCGCCTCCTTCTTCTGTTTTGCAGCTGCTGATTTTCCTCTCGCGCTGCACTAATGGCTCTGAAGCCGCAGTTTAACACTCGCTGAATGGGCCTAAAATGGCGTTGGGGATATTTAGCCCGGGGTATTTGTGCTAAGTGTACAGCTGGCGCCGCCGAGCCCTGCAGGGCCCGGGGCCCCTCTGTGTTAGGATGAGTTTGGGCTTGTATCTCTCTTAACACATCGCTTTTCAAAAGACGAAACCGTGAAAAAAAGGAAAAATTAAAAAATTTTCTCCCACTGATTAGTGTTGATCGGCGATGGTTTTAATTTTACAATGGCGGGTGGCGAGGCTCGGGCTTTAAACAGCTGGGAAATTTGTTTGTTGTGGCCCCGGGGGGTAATGGTTTTGAAGAGAAAAAACAACCAAAAAATGGTTTTGGGCCGGGGAATTTTTCATATTGGTGTGATTATGCTATAAAAGGTTTTCTTTTTGCCTATTTTTAATAGGTTTGGATCAGGGCTTTGTAAAAGGGCCGCTAAAAACATTGACTTGGTTCTCCTTTAGGCCCCCCTTTGAAACCAGTTTGGCCTGGGCTTTGAGTCTTGCCATTTGGGGCCCCATTTCCCCCCAAGCTCTAATTTTGGCTGATGTCTTGAGAGTTGTTCAGTTTTTGCCAAAAATCTTCTTTCCTCCGATGCCATCTATTTTGTGAACTGCACCAGTCCCCCCCTGAGAAAAAACAACCTCAAATGTTTTTTTCCCCCCACCCCTGGTTTCACAGTTGGGATGGGTTCTTGGGTTCTAAAACTTTCCTTTTTTTCCTCCAAATGTAACGATGTTTTTGGCCAAACAGTTCCAATTTATTTTGTCGCCACAGGACCGTTCCAGAGATGTGGGTTTTTTGTTCTTGTACATTTGCAAAAAGATGGCTTTCCTAGTGTTTTTGGAGTAATGGTTTCCCCCGGGCAGAAGGGGCCTTTCAGCCCATGTTGTACGTACTGTTTCCTGTGGATATGCCCACAATCATCCCGCTTCCGCCACATCTTCACAAGGTTTTTGCTTTTGTTTTGGGTTGATTGCATTTTATCGGACCAAAGCTTTTTATCTCGGGGACAAAAAACCCGTTTCCTTTTGAGTGTTATGTGGCCGGACATTCCCATCTTGTTTGTACTTGGGGTTTTAATTGTTTGTAAGATAAACGAGGCCCCTTAGGATCTGGAAATTGCCCCAAAAAATATCCAGATTGTGCAAGTCCGCAATTCTTTTCCCTGTATCTTGGCTGATTTCTTTAATTTCCCATGATATTAAACAAAAAGA